>QKQZ01004023.1:0-34609 GCA_003595255.1 Solenopsis fugax | reverse complement strand
GCGCAGTGCCGCACCATAGCCTCGGCCGTCTGACCATATGCGAGCACGTATCACTTACGGTCGCTCGGTTCGACTCGTCCCGTTGCCTCGCCTCTCACAATCGTGCCCTTTTCTCGTTCTATGCAGACTGTCACCGCACATATGCATATATCAATGCTACAATAAAATTCTGAAAAAGAAGAGAATCAAAGATCGCAGAGGCGAAAAATATCTCGTGATATTTGGCTCACTCCATCGCTGCATCGTACTAATTTTTGTAGTTTTAAACGACAGTTTATATCAAGCGTCAATAAAATTTATACTTAATATTTTCGCGTACCAAATATTATTTTAATATTCCCCCAAAAAATTCCGGAGTTATAAATTTACGAATATTATGGTAACGATTATAATTAAGATTTATAAAAATTTGTACCATTTATATCCATACGATCTCTTTCTCTCTCATTGCAACAATTAAAGATTATCATTCGTGCTCCTTATAATGACCGGGTTCGATTCGGGTGGACCGGAAGCAACCTCCATGCATCGTGATTCATTTATGAATATGTAAATGCGCGTGATGGTGGTCAGACACCGGAAAACTCCGGATAGCCTGGGCATGAATATGCTAAGCGCAACGTAGTACCGGAGGGCTGAAGTAATTTTTTTTTTCGCTGCATCGATCCTCACAGGGTTAGAGTGTGAGCTCCACAGTGAAAAATAATTTCGCAGTTTTATCTGTCTTTTCGTATCTCCGCGCGCACTGGTTGACCGGACAGTGAAAGCGCGATTATTCTTCTCTAACTTCAATTATTCGACATTATGAAGTGGAGGGAACAGATATGCAAAAATGAAGTCAAGAGTGTCTTCTTCAGTCACTTTTCTTAATCATGAGATCGGATTAACTTCAAAAATTAACTCTTTTCATGATTACAGCTTCGATCTTTCTCGAAAAAGAAGAGGAAAAATTACTTCGATGCTTCAAGATTTTTTTATATCGCATTCATATTTAATACGTGCATTTTTAATTTTGCTTATTGCAGATAAAGTTAGTTTTGCCTGTATAAATTAATTTAATCTTTGCGTGTTAATTGTTGAATACTTTATGGCAATCAAAGATCAATATCACAAAAATATTATAATTATATCTACACAATTCAATAAACATAATAAACAAAATAGTGTACAAATATGCTGTGCATATTTTATTAAAGTGGCGTATGATAAAAATCTAGATTACTAACATGCAATTTATATATAATCATTTTATGATAAATGTATAAATTATATATTATCTCTAATACATATTTACTATAATGCAATAATGTGTAACTTGTTTATTCATTGAAGAACGTAACAAGTATTAAAGCGAACTTAGATCAGATTATAGGAGAAAAATACAGAGGAACAAAAGGGTACCGATGTATTATCTATTTTCTCACGCGCGCGCAAGGAAGAAAAAAGATGTCGAAGTTACCGAGGCCAGAAGCGTCCGCCGCGTGGTATAGGAAAGCATTAACTTCATCACTTACAATCTATATGTTCTCCTTTGGCGAGCGTCCGGTTACAGAAAATACGAAAAGGAGTATTAGTATTTTAGACAGGTATTCCTATTCTGTCCTTGTACAACTCAATTTAGAGGAACAAAACCGGTATTCGCGAAGTAATGAAATTGCACGTAATGATATTGAAGTATTACAAAATCGTGCGAGACGTACACTCGGCGAAAGATAATATTCAATAAAAGAATATAATTCCGAAATTAGAGTTTTATTGCCATTTTAGATTAGAAAACGACATATGCCCCAATAGAACAGAATGCAGAAATAAAAATTAAAAGAAAAACTATTGTCTACTTACATAAAGTAGTGGACACGAAGTTCAAATTAAAAAAAAATTTTTTTTTAACTTTTAATATAGTAGGGGAAAATTGCTGAGTACGTATCGGTCTCTTAAAGCGTACCTATTTAATATTTAACATTTTTATTTTATATAAACAATATTTACCAAAAATAAAAACAATTAAGAAATAAGTAATATAGACGAAAATGTAACAAGTTATACTTTTTTTGTGCATGCCATCAGTATTTTAGAAAATAAGGTTTGATGTAAATTTTTCGTCAACTTATACAGCCAATAATAAAGTAATTACGTAATTTTATTTCGAAATGTTATATTTTCTTAAAAGAAGGCTTGTTGTAGAATTTTTTACATTTATTGTATATACATATTTACAATTACTATAAAAATTAATTTGATATTTTTTATAATCTTTATCAAGTATCCTAATTCGTACCACCACAAATTTTATTATACTATAAAGAAATGATGCAAATGTAAGATTGATATGTGATAACAATTTTGCTATAAATAAAAATATGTCAATTATAAAAATAAATTCAAGTCAATTTTATTTCGGTGCTCTTATTAATTCATTATTATGATTTATTAATTATTGAATATTTGATCGGTTTTTCGATAAATTATTAATAAAATAGATATTAATTATGGTTCCTTATGTTTTTAATTATTTAATTAATAAATTCGATATTTTCGAACACGATATGATTTAAATCACTTACGCTTTAGGCAACCGGTTTTCTAAATCACATTTTTCAGCATCTTACAGAAAAGCTTATAACAAATTAATTTGTTATTATCTTAATAGATCACTGAAGCATCGAGCTACAATTTCGAATTTTGATTTGTATCCAAAACAGCACCAAATATAATAAACAGTGAAATATAATAAAAAAATAGCTTAAGTGGTACGCATTTGGCAACTCTCCCTTAAGTATATTAATTTTTTAAATTTATATTTTCTTAATTTAAAAGACAAACCATTGCTTCCATTCGTTTTTTCTTTTAACTTTGATTTCTGAAAGATCAATTTTTAACAGGTGTAAATTCTTTTCAATGTAACTTCAACATACATAGCCTCTGTAGATGTATTACTTTTACGTAAATGCGAGAAGAAGCCTCTTTGATGCCAGCGGAAACAACGAATCGATCGGCAGGGTAATTCTGGCAGCCAGTCGGAACTAGTTTTAGGAAACGAACTCGTTCGCCCAGCAGAAACGGGCACAAGGGAAAAACAAGTTTTCGATACGGAGCATATAATTCCTAACCGCGCCCACATCGGCAGAACCCTTTGCTTTCGCTGAAAAGCATCCGCGACGTCAACGCTCCCTTCGTTACGACTACTCGTCACGCAGGCCGTTCTTCGGATATGGAAACCGAAAATTACGAGCGCGGGGAAAGTTCGGCCTTTATCTCAGGCTTTTATTACGTCGACTGTCAGTCCATACGGCGCGCGGCGGCGTGGGTGCGGGAGAACACGTGCCGCAGAAACACGTGCGATTTAACTCGCGACGACTATAGTTGCGCGCTGCACTTTACGGCCGGTCGTCACGCCGATGTCATTGATTCCATGAGAGAATTACCCCCTCCTTCGATGTTTCTTGCTAATAATTTTCCAGTGAATCGCAGCATTCGGATAATCGCTCCTTTTTAATCGGGGATACAAACCGGCCATTGTCGCTGACGAAAGTTCGTCCGGCCACGATTATTCACTCTTTTTTTTTCGGTGTTCCGCGAGATATCACCGCGGAAAATACACGATATCGTCAGGCAGAGCGATAATTACGCACGCGTGTAAACGACTTGTCGTCACGCGAATTGTACATTAATCTGGCTTCACCATGCGGCCGAGAGGAACTAAACTCACCCGCTCGGAAAAATAGGAATGTACATTTTATTATAATTACGCGAGCGATATAATCGCGCATTGCTGGATGCCATGCCCTATTTACATTGCAGTCACTGTACTTAATGTCGATAACAGTAATAATTCGTTCGATGAAACGCACGATTGCAGTCTCGCGTCCAATTGCGTGCCGGTTAAGTGGAAAATTCTTCACTTTCCAATGAATTTCATAAGGCTACTTGTTTCTTAATTAATTCCTGTTAAATATTAAAGTGTCAGGTGAGTGCCTTAATTATTTAATCGTGAAACGCGAAATCAAGGGAAGAAGCATGCTTTTGGCTTCGCAAGTGCGGCTGGATTTTCGGATATATTCGTCGAGGGCAAGTGACATTCGAATTCAGACGTTTCTTAACCCTCGTACACGTGATTTCGATACGTTATCCCTGCCCGATAGACGGCAATCGTCGTGTCTTCGTCGCCGAGATTTATTACACCGCGGCTTTAGGCAGAAGCGAGCAATTTACATTCCCCGCTACACGTACGTTTAGTTTCTGCGGCTCGACGGTATATCCAAACGTCGAGACGTCTCCCCGACTGCTACGCTCCTCGTCGAAATTACCAGGGATTACGGAGGAATTGCCTGACGTGCTGCATAGTGACGAACAAAATTGTGTACTCACGGCATGCTATTAGACACCGTGATTATTATTAGTGATTATTGCCGAAAATGGTGTTAGAAGATGACGTGTTACAAGTCCTCTTTGGTAGGATATAATTACTTTTTATTATATGATAAATTACAGATACATGTAAACATAAATTGAGAAGTAATTAAGTGAGATACGTTCTAATAAATATTAATTACTATATGTATTTGTTTTTAATCTATTGAAAATTAAATTTTTATTACGTTTAGTAAAGCATTATAATACTTGAAGTAGGCGAGAGGGGGGTAAGATGACGACCTTAAGGTTGTCGATTTTTGCTAATTTCTATGATAATGCAAAAATAACAATCTTTTTTTTTTCAGATTCACTAAAACCTTGTTTATCATCAGTAAAAATTAGAAGTTATTAAATAAACTAGAATATTTTTAAATTTAAATTCTTTTAGGATATGTCAATTTCGTCATCTTGCCCCCATATGCGGGTAAGATGACTTTTAATACTGAATAAGATGAAAAACACTCAAATAAAGTTAAAAATGTACTCTTATGAATAAAAGATTTATTATAATATAATAATCTTATACTATTTTGATATTACAATATTATTAAAAAAAAACGTACATGGAACGAAAAATACTTATATAATCTGCAAAAATAAAATTATTAAAATTGTAATATACATTACGATATATATTACGATTAAAATTGCGTTATATATAGTCAGAATGCTGTTAAGACCGAAAAACTAATACACAAATGCATTACCTTGCTCATGCACGACGTTCGTCATTTTACCCACAATCGCCGTGTTTATTTGTTTATCAAATATAAATATTGCAGCATGAAAATTAAAAAATATAAATACGTTATTGTATACGTTTTTAGCTATACAATATTGTGCTTTTCTAGAGAAAATAAAAATATTTGTTATAATTATGTCATTCCTTATGAACACATACTAAAAAATTACGGATGGGTGCTTCCAAAACACATTTCTTATTATATTATCTATTCTAATGGACAGATTGAAATCAAACTATTACAGATTATTTATTATCATTTAAAGTCTCTAATAAATTAAGCACCGGTTCGTCATTTGTCATTAAGTTGGAAAAATTAACAATTCGTCATCTTACCCCTCTTTCCTCTACACTCTAAAAATAATCGTAAGATGCCTTATTTTATCGTATCTAAGTACATCTAACTTGCTTATCCTGAGATCAACGTTTAAACTTTCTCAGAAGAACGAGTGAGTGGTATCTTAATGTAGTTGGACATAGTTTATTTTAATGGATTACAAACTAAGAGATTCGTTCTAGTAATAATGTAATTATTACATGTATGGAATGTGTTTTGTTTTTAAAAATATATAAAGAACAAAATTTCTGTGCTGCGCTTAGTATAGTATCATAATAATTGGGAAGTACAGTCTGAAAAAGAATCGCAAAGTGCCTTATTTTATTGTATCTCAATACGTCCATCTTGATTATCTTCGATCAACGTCTAAAATTTCACAGAAGAACGAGTGAGTGGTGTCTAATGGACCCCCACCGACCGCTGTCGTTCAAAGAACGATGGGATCCTTCAAAGGATCGCTAGCGCCAAGTCTCATTTGCATTCAAGATTGCGAAGGACCACGTACAGCGTGATTCTTGGTCCTTTTTGCCGTGTACGACGATGCAAACGCGATCGTTGCCGGTCTTTTCGTGAAACGGTAATTGGGTCAGCGGGGTTAGACGCAGGAAAACGGATGATGGACGAAGAGAAACGAGAATATTCGATACAGAGTAGAGACAGAGACAAGGCTGACGAAGGCTGACGAAGGCTGACTTCTCGTCGAAACGAAGTGGCCTGAAATTAGTTTACCTTTGGAAACCAATTTCTTTCTCTTTCGGTGCCCTCCACCCGCCTGCCACTTCCTGTCTGACATAAGAGCGATTTTTCTCCTGTAAGAGGAGGGGGCTTGCTCCGACGAGTAACGAGAGACGAAATTGCCAAAGGGAGGAAAAATAATAAATGAACGTTACCGGGGGGACGAAAAGATCAATGCCTGATAATACGGTAAGTAATATAGTCGTTCTCCTTTCGCTTCTTCTCCGCGTTTATGCATTGAACTGTATGTGCAATATAAATGCCTAACATTACGTGCAATACGTTCCATGTTAATAGTACGCGCTAATTACATTCCATATTCAGTATGATATTGCACTCTGTGAAAATATAAAGGCACGTATGTTCGAACCTATTTTATCGCAATAACAAGTAGAAAAACATCGAGGCACGCGAGTGAGCGCCGCGCCTTCTAATGAACTTACTAAGCGGCAGTCGACAGTTTTCTGCAAGAGAAAATTAACAACGTCATTAATTCATCAACGAGGGACTGTAATAATTTAAATTGAGTCTTCTCGTTATTAGGATAAACCTCGTTTGAATAAAATAATACGTATAAAGTAAATGTCAAGTAGAAAAGCTGCTATTGTGTTTAGAATATCAATTTTGGTATTTTCCAGGCACTTTGTTACGTGTTTTGTCACTTTTACTAATCCATAATTTCACTTTAGATACACACATTTCCAAATATATTATACGTTTATTCGACATCGATTCGTGTACGAAAACATTGGATTATCACGATGAAAGTTAAAGCGGATTTGCGCGTATCCACCCTCGTAAGTTGTGGAATGTATCAAGTGTTTCTGATTTGCCCGGGAAGAAGGACGGCGGGAAGGGAAAAGAAGAAAGCAGAAACTGGTGGAAGTTGGTGGCGCGAGAAAATTTATGACTGTCATACTTCACGGTACGTCAAGCTGTGTTCCTTACGGCCCGACTGCTATAATCTAGGCACTTAGCATCTTGGAGCTTAAACACGATACTTTCCAGCCCGAAGAGAACGTTGTCTTTGCCATTTACAGAAAGAAAACATAAATTTACGTTCGTTCGAAAATTTCGCAATCATTCCTCGGCAACTGCTGTAAAAGTATTGAATGTAGTAACGCTGCAATTAGCGCTGTATACACAGTAAAAAATAAAATGCTAATTTTAACATTTTTTGCATGTCCCAGAAAGTTCACTCTAAATTTTAAGTTAAATAACTCTTACTCATTGTGTTTCTTATTGACAAATTAAAAATGTTAAGTAATTGACACAATACTTTACATTTATTTTTGTTATTATACATATAAATTATTTAAAAACTACATGGAAGAGTAGTTACAATAACTCATAGGAAATGTTAATAGAACATTTAACTTTGAGACATGTTAATTATTTGAAATAATTGTATTAAAAGTACTCAAAATAATATTCCATTTCTAAGAGACATATACAAAGTGTTAATTTATAAAGTTGACATAAATGTAACACATGAAAATGTTATAAAAATAATAACATATCAGTAGTATGTTAATTTTACATTGAAGTAGTAATCAAAACGTGGTAACACAAGAAAATTTTAACATATGGACGCACAATTTTTTACTGTGTATTTCTAGCAAGTGCAGGCGAATTTTGATAATTTCAGATTACCATAAAATTATAATATTCATGTTTTGTAGTTTTGAACTTGAAATTGAAATGGATCAGTATTCATGCCTATTGCCAAAACTACAAATCCTGGACTGGATTATTATAAATTTGTAAACGTTTATCTTTCTCGCAATATTAGATAGTAATTGAAAAATATTATAAACGTAAGCTAAGTGCAACCAAATGGAAATGGTTGATGGGAAGGTCGACAAGAATAAGTGAGATAGACGATACCGTAAGCAGTAACTAGACAAGCCGCGAGTCAAGCCGAGCATTTCAAATTGTTCCTTTCCACGTCGCTTGACGCCACGATATTAAGCGTATGTACATGTACAGCCGCCATTATCCAGCCATTACAACGTCACACCGTTGTACCAGCGTACACCGCGAGCGCGACGTTCGGTCCGGGCTAAAGTAGCGTGCGGCACGCTTCTGCTATACCCGCTATCGCTACTTGACTGACAACCCTAACTGACGCAGGACCCCTTTGCACAAACCAGCCAGTCCGTTTAACCGACCCTCTACCGTCACTGCCGCCGTCTTCCCTCCCTGTGCACTTTACCCTGTTCACCTGCGCCTTTGTTAGCGAGACGACCGCGGAAGTATTGCGTTACCCTGTGTACAGGTACGCTCTTGTCGTGTGCTACGTCCCGGTGCCTGCATACTGAATCGCGAAATTCCGCCCGACCGAGATAAGGTGCATACCGAGTCCGGCGCGCTGGCGAAGGGGACTACTAAAGAAATAGAGTTCTTGAACTATAAGCCAGGAAACATGAAAGATTTTAACATTGTAAAAGTGTGCATAGATTAGTTCGCGGAAGGTAAATTGCATCTTGATGCTAATGCAGCTCGGTTGACAAATAATTTCTATAGAAGCGATTTATAAGCTTGATAAAATCTCGTTTACAGTAAATTGACAAAAAATTATTCCTTGCGTGTAAAAAAGAAGAAACAAAATTCAGACTCGGCAATATTAAAATAAAACAAGTAAACAGAGGATGTGCGAGTCAAACACGAGTCAAATTCTTTTAGAATTTTTGAAATTCATGGAGATGACACCACTGCTTGCCATTTTCTCGCTCTAGTATCGGATACAGCCCGTTTTGAATCGGAGAAGTTTTTATAATTTTTTATAATGTTTGTCATCATTCAACGCGACCACTACGTTAAACAGTTATCAGCATAATAAATTTGTTAATTATTAACTATCGTTGAAAATGACTTTAAAGAAAGTCGAAACGCGTCCGAGGTTTATTTATGTATTTGCGCTATAGATGTACTAGCACTTAAATATATTTACACTGTACAGAGAAAAAAAATTAGTATCAAATCAACAATTCATTGTTTCATATACATATAAGCAAGAATATAAAATCTTCTTGGAAGTATTTATAATCTCAAAGAGACATAATTTGCTAACATAAAGATATTTTGTTTCTTCATGTAAATAAATTATGTCTGGTCAAGATTATCAAATTCTTCCAAGAAGAATTTGATAGTTTTATAATTTTGCTTATATATGAAACAATGAATTGTTGATTTAATAGTCACTTTTTTCTGTGTATTATTGACGCATCAACAACTGCGTTGACTCGCACATCCTCTGTTTACTTGTTATATTTTAAAAAAATTATTCGTTATAATGATGTAGATAAAAATCACACAAGTCGCGCTCATATAATTAACATAAAAGGTACATATATTAAATTAGCATATCAATGCATTTTCTAAATTCGTGTATTTATTATATTATGAATGAACAAATGACTTTTCATTATCATTTATTTTAAGAAGTCATTTATTCTAATGACTTTATTAAGTTATTTATTTTAAGAACGACTCGAGAGATTTACAAAAATTTTTTCCTGAATTGACTTCTGATCATGCCAGGCCAGGGTACGGGATTGTATTCGTGTCATCCTATAGATGTTTCATCGTCAGGGAAAATTCGACGCTGATGGGATTGCATTCGCCACGTCTCGCGAAAATCGAATTTGTCGGTAGTACACCCCTTACAAGGGGTGAAATACCTCTGACCCATTTCATGGGCGTAAATTTCGTTCGAATCGCCCGAAGGTCTTCACGGTGTAAATTCCTTAACGGTCGAGTCAGAAACTTCAGCCCCTTATAGCATGCCTCGAGGCCGGACATTTAGATGGTTTTAGCGATATCGAGCTATAAATATGTGTCGGATTATATATCAGTATATATCTGTAAGCATATTTAAAAAATATCTACTTTACAAAGATACCATTTATTGTCTTTCATAACACAATGTCATCAATAATAGCTTTAGAACTCGCATTGTTGTTATAATACATCAATAACATAGAGCTAATGTTGGTTACAAAAAAAATTATATAGTAACACAAGTGCTCTTTAATAATAATATAAAAAAATATATAAAATATACTCTCCCTCTCTTCCTTTTTCTTTGCGTATTAAACTAAATTAATTAATTAATCTAACGTGTGTTTGCGTGGCACATTTCTTTTCCTGTCTACGAGAGATACGACCAGTTTACATGCGAGATCGATTACTGCGCGTTAGAAGCCGAATGTCGAGATTGCCCCGGGGCGACTGTTGAGAAGATTACTGTAGTTTTAACGAAGGGTTCGTGCTGATAACCACTCCCTTCGAATGACGATTACTTAAATAAACCGCGTTCGGCGAATAATCTTCGGTTAAAGAGCGCGCAATCATGGCCCGCGGGCTCTTTGATGATATTCGTTGTCGAAGTTAAATCCCCTCAGGTCTTCGCTTTCTCGTCTCTTACAACCGGAGACCACACGACGCCAGACTGCGGGGCACCGCAGTGCGCCTTGTTGGAAACCGAAGTCGAGACACACTCCAGTTTCAACAATTAGTTTCCGTCATTCGCGTCTCTCGTGACGCAGGCTTACGTGAAAGCGCTTTGCGATCAAATCTCGTTCATAATGACCAATATTATCTGCGGCGCTATCAGAGAAAGAAGTATATAATCCAATCTTCGATCAATTTCGCTCACACAGTATTAAAATTTTAAATTATACTCTGTCTGGTGACGCAATAGATCTCATGAAAGATTTGATAAAAGCAACTATTGTAAATTATTATGAAATTCTGTTGCACCGATGCTTAGATTAATAAAATGTCTGTGTACAATATGTGCTACTGTGATAACAGATATTTGAAAAATATTTGAATCCAAAGAAAGAACAATTCTACTGAATTATTTATAAAGTCATTAGCTAGATACAGAGAGATGTAAAAATTTTTTTGTTGGACCATCAAAATAATTATATATGACGTTCAAGCAGGATGACAATACTGAACAAAAATTTGACATTCTTTCTAGCAATCAGCTTGAGTGTTTTATATAAATATTTCGATGGTCCGATAAAAAATTATTATTAGCTCTGTATCTAATTACATTTTTAAATACTTTAGCAAAGCCGTGTATGTATATTATTGTAATTTATTAATCTATAAACGAAATGGGGGAGATTACAATATCTCATGTATTACAACATCCTTATTTTTTTTATTCAAAGCTTTTAATTCTTTAATTAGCTTTTTATAATTGAAGACATATATGAGTCGTTCCTATATGAGGTCACGCGTTACTTCCTGATATTTTAATCTATTATTATATAACTTGTTATATAATTATTATAATTATGATTCTCGTTATTACCTTACTATTACAGAAGAGATGTTAAGTTTAAGTTAAAGTTTACGATTATTATCAATTTCAGCACTTTCCGTCGACTTATTTAATCTTGCCTAAGCAGGATACAACGCACACTATACAACTACACAGTGTACCGTATGTAGCTCAGATTGCTTATCAAATCTTACAAGTTGCCTATCTTTGGCAACTAACCCGTAGCGGCACCGTCTCCTTGACTCTCCGATGCTTAGTACAGTTATTATTATGGATAATTACGGAACTTTTAACAGTCGTAGAACACGCACCGTTGATATTCAAGTGTGCACTTGGATTGTATGATCCCGTACTAAATGGCAATTCCGCTTTACAAACGTCGAATCAGAACTATAAACTCTTGGCGTATGGCTCGACTGGGATCACTATACAGATTACGTGTAGATTACGTATTCCCTTATACAGAACGTGTTCTAGCAAATGCAATAAATCGTCTGTGAGCCATAATTTTATTAAATATCAACCGAGTTTAAAGTCCGATAAAACATTCGTTTAAATTTCGTTAACTCTTAATTAATTTCTTATAATTAAGAGCAGCCTCGACAGTCTGCAATACCATACATATACATATTACGCTGCAATACATCGCATTACCAAGTTCTCCAAAGCTATATTCTTTTCATTTTTTACTTGGACATTTCGTTTTTATTCGCTATTAACTTTCCATCAGTATTTAAGCGCATATAATTTCAAACTTTTAGATGTCATTCTCAGTTTACAAAATGATTTGCAACGGCGCGGCGTCCTGCTTCGCGTTATATCGTTTATCGTATTACATTATTTATCGTCAGCGCGCGAATCAATCATCGCTTGATTTTATCGTGCAGACGATGACCCGATCGTGGGTCAGACGAGAATTTATGTGGAACTTTATGCGACATATCGCTCATTTATAATCGCCAAACACGTCGCGCCATGATCGTAAATTGGCGGATAATACCTTCGAGGACGAATGCCATCATAAAACACTTGTATGTTGTAACCTAACGTGGTGCACGTAAGCGCCTCGTTGCGTCGTCGGTTCGAACGTTAAAGAATTAACGCGCTACTTCCGTCGCAGGTGCCATTTCTGGTGGCATTACTTGTACTTATATACGCATTATATGTGAAAGATGTTCTCTTTAGCAGTCTATTACAGCATTTTTTAATGACCCATTACGGTATTATATTTGTTGTAATTAATAAAATAATGTTATTGAGTAAATTTGTAGTCTGAAAATTACATGCTACGAGTATTAAAATTTCAAAACTAAAAGTAACTAAACTTATATTGTAGTAAAATGTGATTAATTTAAAATACTAACATTTATATATGTTTGACTAAAAAAATTTACGACGGAGAAAATACATTCTAGAAAAATAATTGCAATTACTATAATTTAACTATGATTTATAATCATTTTTAGTGCCAACTATACATTTACAGTTGCTTTAATCATGTAAATTATAGTTTTTAGTTATTATTACTACATAAATAGTAAATGAATGTGATAAAACATTTGTATTTATCATAATTTTGATTGCACTTTCTATAGAGAAATGTTTATTATATTTTTACATAAATACCTTGATATTTTACAATATTAATATATTTGAAATTATCATAATTTATAATAAAATAGTTTCATAGTAAGACTAAGTTAAACATAAGTTTATTATTACTAACATTATTGCAGTAATAACTATAAAAATGGAACTTCTATCTATAATTATTTTACCATGCAAAAGTCACAAATACCAAACATTTTTCTCATTGAGGAGAACTGCCGGCAAAAATTTTCAAAATGAATTTAATGTCCAATTTGTAAAAGCACTTGAGCGCAACGAGTAAATCACTCGTCGGATTAAGCCCTTGATAAATCTTGGAGAGATCTCTATGATCACTAGCGCGTTGATCACAGTTTATCGCCAAGCTTTCGTCCGAATCAGTTACATGTTTCAGGCTGGACCGCGAACTAATTAATTCCAACGTACCAGCGCGTAAACCTGGATTCATAGCCCGTGGAGAGGACGCATAAATTCGGGTAGAGCGGCGGTAAAATCCCTCCCCGCCGTTCCGTTTCGAGGACTGTACGTACTTGGCCGAACTTTGATGGTTACGAGGCAGGCTTACGGCAAGGCCTCCGTCCTAAAATGTAATTTTCAGACACTTTATTGCGGTACGTGAAAGTCTATCAAACGTTGGGACTCTCGGACATGATGAAGGTCGCTCTCATAGAAGCGCCTCGAGAGTTCATCTTCGGTGTTACGAACAGGAAAAAAAGTATGTCGCGAAAAAAACATATATCAATTAAATTGGAATTGTACAATTAAAATTAATTAACAAGCATCGCAGCAAAGTGATTAGTTTAATAACCGTGTATTGCATTGTGCATCAACTTGTAACAAATTTACGAAAAATTTAGCTTAACTATTTTCAATTTTGTTCGCAATACGTGTGCATGGCGTAGTTTTATATTTTGCTCGATAATTGAGTGCGCATATTACACAAACTGCATTCTTTAATGGAAAATCGATATTACTTATTTCCATAATAAATTATCGCGATAATTTTTTTTTTAAATTCATCTTTAATGTTTTTTCAGATTTACAAGAAAATAGACCAAACAAAAAATATATTATTAGAATTCCACATATACTATTAAAGAAAAGCATTTCGTCGGCTTAAAATAAAACATTCATAGCGGGTTATCACAGATGCAACATCTTTTCACAAGTGTTTAGATTCTATTTATCATACAACTATTTCTTTGAATTTAAAGCCGCTTGTTAATCCAAAACTTCACGCCACAGATTGCTGCGCGTAATGGCCGTAACGCGTTGCGAACCGGAGCTGGTTTGGGAGTGCAAAGTGTCCTTTGCCAGGTTCGAGGACCCGGGAGGACCGATCCTTCTTCGACCGGGCCCGTTCGAGCGGAATTGATATCCCTCCTCGAAATCAGCTTCGTAACGAAATACCGGGTGGCTGCGGGCAAGCACGTAGGGTCACCTCGTAGATAGCCAGGTCTCGGGGAACGGATGGGACAGAGGGCGTCGACTCACCTTCGAGTAGGACACCCTTCGTGAAAGGGTGAAGGGCACTGAAGAGGTTCCGTGCGATCGATGCGTGCGGAGTTCCTCCAACAAGAGCGTCGGGGGAGCCGTTTTATTTCCGGTCGCTCGATCAGTAGCGCTCCGGTCTCTTTTCGCGAAACTATTACGTGATGGAGAGAACGCGCAGGAGGCGACAAGGATGCTGGGGAGAAAGGCAGNGGGGGGGGGGGGGGGGGGGGACAGAAACAAAAAAGGCGCGTGTCTGTTTTTGTACCTGTGTGCCGTGTCGCAGCGACGGGGGCGTTTCCGCATGCAAGAGATAGGACGTGCACCGCAATCTGAACGAAATCTCCAAACCCAATTTCCTGGACAGACAGACGGACGGACAGACGAACGAGCCGGCGCGAGCAAATCGTGGACCGCTCGCGGTACCGACAACATCGATCTGGGGTGCATCGGGACCGGATGCGGCTTTAATAATGCATCGCCGTGACTTCGCGCGGAAGAACGCGTGCGCCGCGTCTTATCGGTCGGGACGTTCGAGTTTCACTTAAATCATACACGAGCGTAAAATATGCTGCAAATCTAAGATAAGAATAAATGACGAGTTCGTTGGAAAAACAACTTAATTGATTAAACTGTTTTCTTCTCATCTTCGTTTTTCTGGTTTACATTATCCACAGAGAAAAAAAGTATGTTATTTGTAACTATAATTGCATAGTTAAAAAATTATTGTTAGGAGGTCCATTTTTATAGTTATTATTGCTATATTGTTAGTACTAACAACCTTATATGTATAGTTCTGCCAGCTATGAAAAAAATTTACTATAAATTATGATAATTACAACTATTAATATAGTAAAATATCAAGATATGTATGAAAATTAAAATAACTATTTTTATATTGTTAATGCAACTACAATTATAGTGAATATAACTATTTTTCTTCACATTTGTTTACTATATATGTGATAATAATAACTAAAAATAAATAAAAGAAAAAAATACATGGTTGTGTAGTACAGAAAATCATCACTAGATGGCCGCGATGGTGTTCTATTTCTCGTAAGAAAGAAAACACCTAGAATGAAATAAAAGGCGGAGTATTATAAGATTTTTTATCGATGTTTTAGTAACATAATTTTTCTGATAAATTCCCTTGAAGTTGAAATCAAGTTGAAGAGATGTTGTAACAATATTTCAGGCAGCTATAATTTGCATGGCTAAAATATAACTATAATTTTATAGTTTGCACTGAAAATCACTATAAATTATATTTAAATTATGGTAATTGCAACCATTCTCTTCTCTCAGTGTGCTTGATTGTATCAATACAAAATATTACTTCCCGAAAATATACTCTTAAAATTTATCAAAGTAACAAATTATCAAAATATTATCATACGCCGATAATAAAATTAATTTTATGGCGCAAAGCAATAGTGATTTAAATTTTGAAAGTATGGATACGTTAACGACAAAGGTAAAATTTAAAAAAAACTAAAACAAACTTGAAAATAATGCTATAAACCAAGCAAATAATTCAAAAAGGATATATGAATCGCTATTGAATAATAAATAAATTGTTGAATTTGTACAATAAATCTCAAAACGCTGAACGCTACAGATAAATGGGGTCGACATTCGATGTATAGTTTTTAATAAAGCAACTACTTGTTTGCCAAAATGCTCAACCGTCCGCTCGACATTTCGCGAGCAATATTCGATTTCATGAGTGGCAGGCAAATATCTTCTCGCGTATTTGGATACACGCGTGTCTCCGCTATCACATTACACGACGTCCATTGTGGCTCGAATGTCGTAATTGAATGTCATGCGTTCGACATTTTTAAACTGTAATTGCTAACTGTACTCGTGCACTTTTATCGGTAATAAATTAACTCTTTTGAGATTCACGCGGTTAGAATTAACTCTTTGTATTAAAAATGTAATGCAAAGAGTATGGTATTTACACATATCTTCATAACATTGAAAAAAATATATATATAATGCAATATAAAAGTTTTATTTATTTATTTTTAATTTATTTATTAATTTACTTTACTGCGGTTATACCTTTAAAGATAATTTCATGGACCTTATGTCATTTGTCATGTCTGTTCAATTTTATATCGATTATATCATTTAAGCAATGTAGAAGTAAATTCGAGAATTGTTTAAAATTTGGGCTGAAGATGGTTAAGTAAAACCGAAACGTCTCTGTAATTAAATAAACCATCAATTACATCGGTAAATAACATCGGTTGTTTGCTCGCAATAGTTGACCTTTTCTTATTATGTTATTGCTTTTGCTAGGTCGAGCTAGATATTGATATTGTTTTTAATTCATAAAAGTTTTAATTAAATTGTACGTATGAAAAGCAGTTGTATATTACATAAGTGGCATAATCTCGTGCGAGTAATGATGAAATATTATACACATTATCCTATTGTTATTTCTATACTAATTATACTACATTATGTTATAATTGTAGCATTTGCATAAAATAATTGACAGAGGCATCACTAAAGGTTGCTACCACTCTGATTGTTTTATTAAATGCAATTTTGTTTCAACGATTCGTGTATTGCATTCAGTAAGTAATCGTGGCTCGTTCAATGACCGATCGGTTAACGTGGGTCAAAGTAATTTTAGACCTGACGTTCTTTCACTTGCCAGCAAAAACTGTCAGATAATTTTGATGAGCACATTATTCAGCGCAAGAGCGGAGCTACTTTATTATGCAATATTAACCTATTGAAGCGGATCGAGCGTTTAAGTGACGGGAAAGCTTTATCTTTAGTCACCAAATGTAATCCGCTGTCTGTCCAATTGGCAGATTCCAAAACTAATTCAATTTCACAATAATTAATGAGTCTATCGTTAACATCTACAGTAACATCCCGCAATCACGGTTAAAGAGTTATATTTACGCTTGCAATACTAAATGAATAACGCGATTAATTTTACTAAAATAGGATTACTACATATTTTAAGATACGATGAATAATATAGGTGAAAAGTGTGAAAATATATCTTTCTCTACGTAATTTTTTAATTACGTCGAAAATGCAATATTTATAATGTATTATCAAATAACTTTGAATAAGTTTGTCATGTCTCAGATTTAACGTTTGATCATTTTAGAATTCTATCGATAATTTTAGAAATATAATTGAATTATTCTTATGTGTTATTCAGGTAAAAGTTATGCTGAGGGTATCACCCGGTGACGGGGGTAGTTTCTTCAATGCGGACAAGCGTAAGAAGCAAGTTACATTAGTGGACCCAGCATCCGGACAATCCTCGTCGGCGGAAGATCGACGACCTACTGTGGCGGCGCCGAAAATGTTCGCGTTTGACGCCATCTTCACCGAGGAAGACTCTCAAGTAAGTCAATAAGAGATTATAAATACATGGAAACATCGCAGATTATTTATTTAAACAGAGAACGATTAGTTAAATATAGAGGAAAGTAATCAATACTGGCATACAACTTTGCTTTCGGCTAATATTTCTTAAACAAAAGCTTACAAATAAACACTTACTTTATAAACATGAATACAAAGTTGAAAGTGTCTGCTATTAAAACAGTTATAATATAACTGTTTCGTATTTTGTTTTTAGCAGATTTTATATGGAAAAAGCTATAAATGTATGAGTTTTTATTTCTTTAATTATCTAAACAGATTATGTTTTAATCGGTTTTAATACAGTGCAATGTTTAGTTTTCAAGAAATATTGGGTGATTTAGGGCTATGCTAGTATTGGTGATTTTTTTCTATTCAGATTATTTGATAGACCGTTTCAGAAATAGCGTTAGAGATTTATAGAGACATTTCATTTAGCATTTATTTTATCACTAAACCTACCGCGACCGGTCAAATAACCGTTTTTAAACTTTCGTTAAAAATTTCATACATACAACGTTGTTGCATCGCAATTAAACTTCATGACTTTTCCTATAATATATGTGCAATGAATTTTTCAATATTCACTTCTTTTCTTTTTGTTTATTTTCTGAGAAAAATTTGTAACCTGGCTTACCTACCACGACCGGTCATTTGACCGGTTGAATGATTTATATATTTTTGTAATGGTATTCTCTCAAGAGAATCAATTCAAAAGCTATATAGTCATTACAAATAAAATATAAGTTAGCTGAAAACGTAATAATACATGATCTAAAGGAGCCACTGTGATAAACAGAGTCTGGATTTCGATCGTTTTTCAACTCCGAGCGCTGCGCGTCTCGAGAAGAAAGGTTGCACGCGATAATGTCCCGTTTGCTATGTTATATTCCTACACCGTTTTGGTACCAGTAATTACAAAATTTATTTGATCAATATTTAACTAAACGTTTGGTAATTATTTCTCTCAGTGTATTATCTCCATTCAACATTAATAATAAACTAAATATAATTTTTTTTTTAAACCGGTCACGGTAGGAATAGGTATACATAAAATGTCGGTAGGTTTAGTGTTAAATCTATAATTATTTGACAAATTTTGATTTTAATCATTTCAATCAACGTCAATTATTTTTAATTTCAATGCGAGCATGTATCTCACATGTTCTCCATTCCATACGCACTCGGCACAAACACTTATCCGTAGCAAAAAAATACTTGAAATACTTTAGCCGTGAGATTAAATTGACAGGAAGTGGGACTTAATTTCTGCCATTCAGGGTACTCCGTTAACATTTTAAATTTCAAATAGCACTCAAGCGCGGCGCAACGAACAAAGCGGTACTTATAACGAGCGCGTTTAAGATTGCTCGATAGTCAGAAGGATCTGCCCGCGTTCGCGAAAAAGAGAGAGAGAGAGAGAAAAGGAATCTTGAGTCAATGACGTCTTCGTCAGCCAGCTGTTCCGGAGTAGTAAGTAGCAACAATCCTCAATGCTACTTCGTACTTGAAGACTCTCTCCTTCGGCCGCTCGATTTGTTCTCTCTCTGGAAAATTCTCACCCCCTCAGCTTGATTCTTCGAAGGCCGCTAGCCGGCTCGATTCTTCGGGAATTCGCGAGAAGGAGGGCGCCTGCGGGGGGAGAAGACTCGAGGAAGTTTGCGAGGAATAAAACAGAGGGAGAGAGAGAGAGAGAGAGAGAGAGAGTGCGCGGGCGAGAGAGCGGAGAGGAGGAGAGTCCTAGAACATGTACGTGCTCCGCCGAGGTCTTACGTCGGTAGTGGAAACGTAAGAGACGTCCCTGCCGGGCGCATAACTAAACTAATTTCCCGACCTCTAAACTCCACCTCTGACAGGAAAATCCATCCCTCCAGGCGAATGTTGCTCTTTGCCTGTGACTTCCCCGTTTGCTACCGAGCGAGCCGAGCCCTGCCAACAGCGTCCTCGGGACACTTTATCGTGTTATCATACGGACGGAATATTTCTTATATTTTTCCCATCTTGCGAAATACGGCAGAATATACACTTTGTTTTTCAGACATTAAATAAAAATTCGTAATTTCTTTAAGAGTATTCCTAATTGATAAGGTTTGGGCAAAATGTTTTTATACATTTGTATATTTTCACGACGTAATTTATTAGTACAGCGTCAATATAGTTTCATGAAAGATTTTTAAGTGCTTATCCGAGAATTAACTTGTTATTCGTCGCGTTGAAAATTCTTATGGAGGTCTTCTCTACATCTACATATCAAGGATCCCGGCGAATTGTATTATGCGACCTTGATGGATGGCACCGCCGAAGCAAATATCGCTAGAGATCGTAAGCCATACCGCAGCACGGGTTATATACACATATTGAGATATTTCGGTACTCCTGAGGGACATTATTGAGCGTCGGATTCAAATGAGCCTGGAGCTACTGGATATTCCCTCTCTCACTCTTCGCTCTAACAGCTTCTCTCTGCCTCTCCATCCCTTCTACCTGTGTACCGTCTGGCACTCCAGAGAGACTGTCCCGCCTACACTTCCCTCTTTCTTTCATTTTGATCCCTCTCTTTCTCTTAGCCTCGGCTATGTTTAGAAGAACCATAGAAATCAATCGATTGATTCGATCAAATGTCCGTCGGCCACGGCGATTGTCATTGAAAGACACAATAGACCCTATCTCCTCTCCTCCCTCCTCCCTCCTCTCTTCCTTTCCCTTTTTCTCTCTTCGCGATCCATCGAACTGGTTGCGAACCAGCTGGGCTTCTAGGGGGATGAGCTGCATGGGGATGAAAGAGCCGAATTCGAAAGAGCGAGTCCCAGCAGCGTCCAGCGCGACTTTTCGTCCTTTCCGATTGGCCGTCAAACACACTCCCGCTTGAATATTTTAAAGACCACCACCGGGTCGCCGCCGTTTCATCGAGCAACCTACAATCGTTCATCATCAAAACCGGCAATCTCTTTGACGTTTTTGTAGAATCGCGAGGATCGATGATGCCGATCTCCGCCCTTCGAGAGTTACCCGTTATCGACACCGGACATCTAGCAACGGACAATTGCGATCGTAACAATGAAGTCTTCTTTTTAATGCCGAGCGAACACAAAGGCAATGATAATTGCCATAGTAAAAATAAATCAAAATGCAGTTTTCATATCTATTCGTACCCTGTTACTTCAATGTAATGAAAAATTGTGACCCTTGTTTACACAAAAATACAACGATGCAAGAGATAAATATTACATAAAATCATAAAATATTTTTAAAATAATGAAAATAGAGGCTTTTTGATATCTCTGCTCATATGCAGATATACATATAAAATAAATGGAAATATGTTGACATTTGTGTATCATTTGCCTATTGACAAGCGAAATGATCGTGACTGCAGGTGGACATTTATCAACGATATCGCCCAATCGTCGACGGTAATTTTAGTAGTGACATGATCTGCTTGATACGCTATATTTGTGCATTGCATAGGACATTTCCATAAATACATACCGCGGGCAAGTGACGTCTATATATTTTAGCTGCAAGTTAACAAGAATGTCCGCAGGCTAAAGAAAATACGATTAATTGAAACTATAATTGAATTGTTTGCGAAGAGTAAGCCACAAGCGCAATTTCAATTATTAACACTTCAACCAGTTAAACAGTAATAGAGTCTGCAATAGTAGTGTAAATTCTATCGATAGATCATTTGATAAAGTCCACAATAAACTTTGATAAAGCTCCAGATTTAAAAGTTGTTGCAGGTCTATATTTCCAACTTGGAGGAAATTGAGAAAATACGAGAGCGAGAAGCGATATTGAAAAACGTATATATCAGGTAACCAAGTTTATCTCTTTGAACAGGAAATAATGGGAAGAGACAGAAGGAAGCGCGGCAGAATCCTTTTGAAGATCGTTCTCGGGCGTGCAATTTGTGCGAAACTTTCTTTTCGCGTATTCGATCACGTGGACACACGCGGCTCGCAAGTATAGCGAACAATTTATTGGAAAGAATACACGGCGAAGCGGAAAACTCACAGTCTGTTTCTCCACGGCGTGCAAGTGATATTACACTTTTCAAAGTGACTCTGTAAAATACGATGTCCGAAGGCGCTTTCTCTAATAATACAAATTCCATAAAAGCAAGTCCAGTTAATGTTTCAAAAGTCTGAAGTTCGAATTAACTTTCATGCTTATAAACTTAGATGCAGTTCCTTTAAGTATCATTGCTTGCTTCGTTCTTTGTACTTAGTCGGTGTAAATTTCTTACACATTTGAAAACTACTTATCAGCAAAATTAGATCATCAAAAATATTAAAAATCTATTTACATTAGATTTTTTTATAATTTTAAGATAGTATTTCCCATAATAACTTAACGGATACCTTTCTTTTCTGGACTCCATGGACCATTCGTGTTCGTCATTAATCTCCATCGCTATTGGTATATAAAAATTATAATGACTCTTATATACATTTTTAGAAAGTATTTGTCGATTAAATTACACAGCACAAGAATCTGGGAGATCCATGCAACTTTGAGAAATTATAATCCAATCAATATTTTTCAGCAAATTACATTTAATGAAAGTTCAGAGTTTTAGAAATGTGACTGAATAACCGGCATTGCCGAAAAATAATTAGTTGTGAAGTTATTAAGAAAAAAACCATTAACCAAAAATAAAGATCTGTAAAAAATCCATTCTTTAAATTAAATCATATCTTACCAACCAAAAACTTTCAAGGACTTTATAGTACGGTGTTTTAAAACTAAAAAGTAATACTTTTAAGAAAAAATTATGATATTCCTTTTAAAATTATAATTATGTAATAAGGAAAATGTGATGAGAAAAAAATTAACTTCTGTGCCGTTTGAATTCTACTTGAGTTCTAAAACTGACCAAATGAAGATTTCAAACCCCTTTTTCTCCCAATCTGAACCTTCTATCTCATTCCCTCTTTACACAGCAAACGATCGAATTTTTATATAGGGTCTTCTAGCACCAAGTGCTGTGTTTAAGGGTTAAAAAAATTGTATATAAATGTTATGACTAATTATAATCGACAAAATTTTTTAAAGAAATGTACAATACACAAATGTCCCAAGATCCCCGCTAAGTTTCAATATTCCATATATTAAAATACATTTTTCATACGCAAATTTGAAATATATTATATGACTTTATAAAAAAAAAACATAATAAAATATGCATTATATTATTTTATAAATTATAAAATATATTACATAATTTTATTAAAAAACTGAATAAAGTATGCAGTTTATTTTACCGCCATCAGCCGATAACGCGTTGCGCAATATATACTGAACGAAGTGGAAAATGAGCCTACTACTTGAGTGTTAACAATGAGCTGCCAATAGACGGGCCGCGCGAACGAAACCCGGCCGCGAATCAATCGACATCCATCTCAATTATGCGCGTCATACGCGCAAACAGCCACGCATTCGGCGCGCACATATGCGATCGCACATATCGCCATGTGCGTGCACCGCCGACAATTCTAAGCCGGCCGGCGACCAAGCCAGGACAATGCATCCCGACCAGAATAATTCACCGCGGCCATTATAGCCGCGGCAGGACAAGGGCTTTATTATTGACTTACGACTAATAGTCACGCTGTGGATTACGTACGCGTGTGTGCGTTTCTGTGTCCGTGTGTGTACGCAGCATACACAGCCGATGTGTATGCACGTCACCGATCTATTGCTCATTTGCCGGGATATGCTGATTGAACGAGCCGCCCGGTGAGACCTATAAGCCTGCGATACCTTGCTTCCTGACTCCCACGGGAATTCGGTTGCTTCGCAAAAACGAATCATCAGTGTCGGAGCTCCCGCTTTGCAACTTTATCCTCGAAATCGAAGGAATTTGTTAAATTAATGAATTACTTTCGAAGTCCCCCGTACAGTATCGATTGCTGTGAAAAGTCTTCAGAAAGGTTTCAACTCCTTTCACATTTTTCATGTGCAATACTTCTAAAAGGAGTCTGCAAAATGTCATATAAAATTTTGCAACAAAAATGTTTCTAAAATCTTGTGATATGACTTCTGCAATAGAAATGTTTCTATCTGTCAATGCAGTAAATTTTTTAATTTTACATTGCGCTGTTTGCTTCATTACTTTTGCCGAATGGACGAGCGAAAATATTCCAAGTTCGCTCGCGGTGTATGTAGTAAGTATATGTAGTAAGAGTACAAGAATGTTATGCAAATAAAATAATATTACTTTATCTGTCTTATTTATAATATAATATAATATTACTTAATAATGTTATATTAGTTTATAAATGTACATATATTATGTATCTTTTTTATTAAATATTTATAAAATTATATTTATATTTGTTATATTAATGAGATTACAAATAGTAAATAAAAATGTAGAATAAAAATACTAAGACATTATATTTTACATATAATTTTTGTAACTTTAATTTGATCAGCAATATTTTAGAAAGATTTCAGATTTCTTTTTTAATAATCTTTCAGCAATTTTTGTACAAAGTTTCAAGTGCAAGACTCACGGACATTTTGCTACCCCAGATACATCTCAAAAATGTTGCAGACATGTTTCACAAACTTTATGAAATATTTCATTTTTCAGTTAAAATATTTTTGAGATACGCTTGAGATACATTTTTCTGAAAAATTCCGAAGCTATGGGCATGGAAAGGTGTAGAATAACAATGTACAATATTATTCTGAATGCGTTGTGCACACGAGTATCTCAATATAATATCATTCTCATTATTTTATGAATTTTTATTAATATAGTATTACCTACAACTTTGATTAAAAGTTTTAGTACTAAAAAATATAATAACCTATATTTTTTTATTTATCTGAAATTCTTTTATTTGTATATTATTTCCTATTGGTTATCTATGTTATACATAAATTTAAACAGTTCTTGAAACAGGAAAATTACGCTAGCTTCCACCCAAAAATTATTTTAAACCAGGGTGTTTCTTATAAATTTTTGGGTACTGAAAACAATGCTGTAATTTTCACCAGCACATGTGGTTTCCAAAATAATTGAGGTTTAATGTGTAAAAAATTACTTTTGCGATATTTGAAATTTTTTTGTAAAAAAAGTTTAACGTCTGAAAATTCTGATCAGATGTTTTCTCATTCCCTATATGAAATGCAATTTTTTATTTTGGTATCTTATTTTTTATGCTATGAGAGAGAGAAAAATTAAAGCTGGGAACAACTTCTAAGCATCGCACGCACAATGATGATTCAGCCGTCGAGTGGCAGTGGGAGCTAGGAGAATGATTTTATCATTATTCGTTCTCCTTTAGATCATACAACTTTTGTCTAGAACATTTTTTTCAAAAATGTATCTGTTTAAAAAAATTTAAAGTGGGCAATTATTATTATAATTACACAGGTCTCCGTGGTTTTGTTGTTTGAATAAAATTTATCATTTCCTATGTATTTTTACGCGCTGAACACGAATCCGGCAAGCAAATTGCTCCATCACGTCAGGTTTTTGAGAATAGTGAGGTTAAAGGTGTCAAAAACGACATTTTTTGACATATTCGTGATTATTTGCTAGCAAAGTAAATTTTTTTCACTTCTGCTTATGCCATTTTAAAGTGTCAAATTTTATCTTTAATATAGATTTTTTTAACACCATGCGTTTTTCTTTTACCGACTTAATCTCTGTGTATAGTGTGTGTAGTCAAATTTTATTCAAACAACAGAAAAGAAGTCTAAAAACGGAGACCTGTGTTATTATAAAAATTGATAAAAATCTTTGAATCTTTATAATTATTTCCAATGCAATTTAAAAGAGTTTTTAAACAAGTTCATAAGTTTATATGAACTTTTTTTACCTTCTTGACTTCATTAACATTATGTAATTTTGGTCCCTACCTTTTCGGATACCCTGTGTGATTCATACACATAATATTAATTTTAACATTTATGTATTAAAGTGAATTTCAAAGATTTCTTTCTAAAATTATGCATAATTAGATTTAAGATTGCTTCTTTTAGTTTATTTTATCAAGTATCGATTCTACTTAACAGTAAACAAGTAAACTGTTTATAAATTATGCGTAAAGATATAGATTGTTAATAATATTCGAATTTTTCTTCTAACATTTTCTTCCGCAAATATATAGGAAATATCCCACATTCGCGAATAAACGTGATAGGCGTAGGGCGCGTACTACTGTCCTGGAGCAAATGCATGATAATCTATAAACCCATCATACGGTTCCATGGTCGAGGTATACTGCCTCGTATTCTGCTTCTCGCTCCTTATCCCTTAGCCCGTACTGTCCGGCCAGTTATCCGTCGTATCCTCTCGAATGACGTATTTCCATATTACAGCGAGATTAATTTGCGCCGTAGCGCGACCGAGTGTTAAGCAATGCTGATGAAGTTTGACAGGTGCCAACCAAACGGTGGCGAGGACGACCGGATAGTCATTGCACCTCGCTGCATCTATAGATGCTCGCTCCATGACAAACTATGGCGACCTATGGTTACTTCCGTCCTTACGGAATAAACTTATTGTCAGTTACGATGTATATTGAATAACGACGCACGAAATTAAAATAATATATAACATATAATAACGAAATATATAATAACGAAAGATTCTTTTTTAAACAAACTACTTGATTTAGAATTCTTATAATCTTTTTTCAGTCAAAAATTCTTTGATCGATTGTTCTTTAACCTAGAGTAATCATTTGAGATGTTTTTACACTCCAGTAGCGAGAAAATAAAGCTCAATACAGTAAACTTCGTTACTGATCGAAAATCTATACTTTTTCCTATAATTTCTTAATCTATAATTTTTTTAATTTCTCCTTACTTAAACAAAACCATTGAGTAAATTTGTATAAGGTAACTGTACTTCATATGGCTTATCTAAACTTTGCGATTTCTTTTATTTCTTTGTTGAATTCAAAATTAAAAACTGGTGAGAAAAACTGGCCAGATTCAAAATAGGAAACATTTCTAAACATTGATTTAAAATACAATGGGACAATTTCGAATATGTATATGGATGCAGTGAAGATAATAAAATAATCCAATGTTACATTTATAAGTTTACAAGTTTATCAACACGTTGACATGTTCTTGATATATTAACATATAAGAGTACACAAAGAAACTATTTTCGTCTATAATCCATTAAACAAACAATTGACTTATCTTATCTTTTCCCTCTTAAAACCATGGCTTATAAATCAGTTTAGTAAATGGATTAAAATTTATTCCGGAGTAATAAAAAAACGAAAAAAACTATTATAATCGATGAGTGCATAATTGATCTAGGTCATATTGCTTGTACTTTACAAAGAATTTCCTCTCTTTGATTATAAGCAGGACATTATGACAAAAATATAAATTAAATACAGTGTTATAAAATATAAATATAGAGCTAATAATATAAACTGCAAAGATTAATATCCATCACTTGATAGTTACAAAAAATAGTAACTTTCCTATGAAATATTAAATGAGAAACACAATCACAAAAATTCTACTTTTTACTTCACTGTTAACAACAGAATACACGCAAACTGAGCAGTCAACTGTTGCAAACAAATTACGTTGACAGAGTGTACCATATTCCAGCATTATTCGTTTAATTCACCATGTAACTATAGAAACAGCAAGTAGGCCATATTGAGTACAGTTATTTTACAATATACAGACAAACACAATAAGCGGAATAAAAAATAAAAATAAAATAAAGAAATAAATAAAAACAAATAAGCAAATAAATTATAGAACAGATAATCTCGTTTACGTGAAAAAACTTAGGTAACTAATCTCGTGTTAATAAAAAATTGTTAAACTTATCTTTGATTTTGTTAATTAAACTAGGAATTATAAAAAGGATATCCTATAACCAGGTTAATAGATTGCTAGATGATAGTTTTCGCGATGGACGAACAGATTTGTCAGGAAATCCGATATCATCGATGGAATAGGTGACAAAAAAAAAGAGAAAAAAAAGAAAAGAACGATGGTGAAATTTGAAGGGTAAAGAGAGGTGCGGGGAGGAGTCTCGTAGTTTCGATTTTGCATCACTCAGGCAGACACTGGGATTTCCCAAATGCTTTTTTGATCTGGCAAGCCACTCCTGCCCGCACAGGGGTTAGAGGGTGACACGATCAGGGCAAGGGGGCGGGAATTCGGTAGACCAGGGGATAATGCCAGAAAAGGAGGAAAGGAGGGGGTGGGGAGGGGCTCTCACTCGTTCGCTCCCCAGACGCCAATGACGCCAATCTCCCGTGTAAATCGCGACATATTTCACGACATCGCGCGGTGGAAGGGCGCTCGTGCGAGCCGACGCTCTGGCACCCTTTCTCGTCTGTTCGCCAGCTTCCCGCCGCTCGCTCTTCTCTGCCGCTACCACGCACCATTCTGCGAATCTGCTGGAGGTGGATGAAAAGTTTTCCGAGTTGTTATCCCGGGAGTTATCACACCGCGCGCTGGCGACGAGTCGAAAATTCCCCGATGTAAATGCGATCGCCCTTCGAGCGGCGAACCGCCGACCGGATTTCGTTTATTTGCGCAGCCGGTCTTCCTCCGAATTTATCGGCCACCATTTGGCAAACTGCTGCGGAAATTTGTCAACTTCTGAGAGATTTTTACCAAGCACGTGCTCATTAACGATTGCATTCTATGTTAACTTTCTACGTAAAACTTTCAGATTTAATGGATTGTTGTAGCATACGAGATAATAAAATATATAATGAATAATTTTACAGTGGCCGTTTTCATCGGATTAAATAATGCAGTTTGATTCTGATATGGAGACTGATAATAAAAATGTAAAATTTATCTGATTTTGATACTGCAGTAATATTTATTATATTCGTGTTTGACACAAATAAATTTTTAATTTATTTACATTTAGAAATCGTTATTAATCATAAAATCATAGGCATTAATCATAAAGTCATTAGAAATGTATTTACATTTATAAATTATTATTAGTCATTAATTATTAAGTCATTAGAAATTTATTTACATTTATAAATTGTTATCAGTCATTAATTATTGAGTCATTAGAAATCGATTAACATATTGAGTTCCCACAAGATTTGTTAAACATTTATTTCTCGCTCGTCGGCGGAAATTATTTGTAAACAAATAGGTTAAAATAAATTACAGTATGCCGAGCAGAAAGCGTGTATCGCTATGCAATTTTTGGAATTACCGACTCGTAAATTCCAACGAGGGTATTTCCTGTGCATGGGCGTGTGTTTCGCACGTTTTGCCACTCCATCCCCCGTATTCATCGTTCCTAGCCGACAATCGCTAACTGTTCATGTCTCGTCGCGCATATACGAGGGCGAAAAGCATCCCCTCAGGATTGTTTGTTTTTGATCGTTTTCATCGAACAATGTCGCAATAAACATTCCGTGATTTGTGCATCTACATGCGACCATATCTTATTCATACAAAAATGTATTGCTACAATCCTTTGCTATGACACGAGTACTGCGGCAACATAAAGGTGCATGAAAAACAGTTTATTGCATATCATTGTGGTTGGGGGAAAACAATTTTTTTGCAGATTTTAAATAATATTCAAAGATAAATTAATAATGCTTATTTAATTATTAATTGTCAATTATTGTAATTAAATTTGAAATAATATAAGTGGAGTCGAGAGCTTAAAATGCTCATTATATGGAGTGTCCTGAGATTCACTCTCATAATTCTTTCTCTAACGAGAAAGTTTTAGATCTAAAGTGGGAGTTAAAAATCTATTAAAACTTATTAAAATATTAAATATCATACATAAAAATGTATAAGCGGATATTTTCCTTTGAAAAATAAAAAAATAAATTTTTTAAGAATTTTTTAGAAAGACATAAAAATCTCACAGGGACGGAGATAATTTGGCCGCCTACTAGACTTTGTTAAGACTTCAGCGTATGTCACAAATAAACAGGTTTCTTGACAAATTCTGCATGAAAATGTATAACGCATGCAAGTAGAACACATCATCTTACAATAAACCGGCGTAATCTGCGTTTCATGCGAGCGACAATAATCTATATTATTAATTATTTATGAGTAATTCACTGAAGATGACCGCATTTACGGTCGAAACGTTTGGATATTTGTAATGTTTTGTTTAGAAGATTAAATGATTTCGTGTTGAAACACTGTTTATATTAGCACGACGACCCGGCTTGCTTCTATAGCCCTTTACTATTATTATTTTGACATAAAAATCTATTATTATAATATCAAATTTTGAATACTCCTTTATTACTATTTTATAATTTAATAATATTTTATTATTTTTTAAATTTTAAAAATGCTACTTATGTGTTGATCACAAACAAAAAGAATGCATAGAGCGATAGGATAAATGATAGCTTTTTCGGCATCTGAAACAAGAAAGATATGATGTACTTGCAAAAAAATTTATGTTGATATTCCGATTAGTTTCCAAAAAATTTATTTCAAAGTATAAAAAAATATGTTTAAAAAAAAAATAGTTAAAACATTTTAAATACACTTTTTTTTATATGTGCTATACCTACCTAGTATGAGATTTTCATTCCTTACAGCTAATCAGCAATTGCATGTCACATAATAAATCCTCGGCGGTTCTGCTTCTTTGATTAAAGGCCTGAGCAGAATAATGACCGTAATAGAATAGTCGCAGTCGTATAGATGCCATACGATTGATGATTAACGCAAATGTCAATTGCTTCGTATAGCACAATTGACGATTAATATCAATGTTTGAACTTACGACTACGACTATAACTACCACTATCTTTCTGCTCAGTCCCTAATTCTTAAATATTAAAGTATTCTCGTTGTTCTGGCCTCCTTTGTCGCTTGCAGTGCGCGCTGCGATGCTGCTTGTAAACGAATTTCGTCTTTCTTGTCGGTGCATATCTTCGATTGTGAGCTAATTAAAATGTATCTAATTTTGACTCCCATTACTTCATTTTTAAAACATTTTTAAGATGCAATGACAGCAATATATATTCAATATTCAATACCTATGACGAACTAATTTAATAGAAATGCTTTCTGCATTCCAAATCTTATTTCACGATTATGTTCGAACAAATAAATATGAACAGTGTAATATAATTATGAAGTATAGTACCATTATAATGATTTATAGGCTGCTTACTCTTTTTTGCCTATAATTTCATCACATATCGACAAAATGCTTAGAGAATGTATTTCAAAAGTTCAAATATTAACTCTAGCTCCTCACATATGGGTTTGACGGGCCTTATGAAATTTTTTACTTTGCTGTAACTTTTTTATAATATAATTTGAAGACTAGGATTGCCCAATAAACACGGATGGTGTATGATATGTATAATAACCCATAGAATAGGTTATTATACGTATCATACACCATCCGTGTTTATTGGGTGAAGTTCAAAATAAACTTTAATCGTACGTACCATAGATACGATAAGCCTGCAAGCACATTTTTTTTTCATTATTCTCAATGTGAAAATCCACGAAAGTTTAAAAAGGATCCTTGGGACCCTTGTGTGGATAACTTGTAGGTTTTCAGCGTTCTGGATATTCCTACATTTTTTATTAAATATATGTTTACTGGATTTCAAATAGTATAAAAGTAAGCACATGAAATTGAATAGATTTATTGAATTAAAAAAATTATTTTAATGTAATGTATAGGCATTATTACGTGTATTGTTTTTTCGCCTTTTGCATGCTAACACGCACAAACACTATGAAATTTCTGGGACTCTCCTCGAAGAGAACTCATCCGAACTCATTAATTATATGTACAATAATAATATTTATTCATTACAATTCTTTATCTATCATTTTATATTCAAATAATTAAATTTTATTTATTAGTGTAAAATCATGATTTGCAGATTTTTCAAAAATGTCAATTTTCAATACTACAAATAATTTTTTGGAACGATTCATATCGAACTACTTTTTTTGTTAGTCCAAAGAGTTAATTAAAAAACTCCACTTTTGCTTTAAGTTAAAATTAAAAAATTTGAGATTTTTTACTCAAAGTGAATTTTTGCAATACAATTTTTTTTAATTTGTAACTATTTGAGAATAAAATATTTTTGATTCCGGCCTCATTTATCGTCTTTATCAGACTTTAAAGTATCGATTTCATATATTATGAGCTAAAAAATATGCTTTCTGTTCAGAGACAAAACGTGTCAAAGTTACAGGGCCTACAAACCTATAGGTGAGGAGGAAAGTTACCAAAAATACGGAGAGCTAAAGTTAAGAATATTAATTACAAAAAATCGATATTTTCATCTTTTAAAATTTTTTTTACCTTTCAAAAGAAAATAATCCCTTAAAAAGATAATTTTAAAAAATTATGTTTAATTGAACATTGGAGAAAAAATTACCTCTCAAAAGAGAATAATTCCTTAAAAAAATAATTTTAAAAAATTGTTTAATTGAACATTGGAGAAAAAATTGCAGCCGCATAAGTTAAATGCATTTCAAAAAACTCCATTGTGATTGCCAAAAATGAATGTACGTGATTGGTGCGATTGTTAAAAGTTCGATGATGCTGACAATGGATGGTTTAACGTTGCTGTAATAAAAATGCTGAGTGCGTTTTTTTGTAAATTGGTAGCAAAATTTTTGCTCAACACGTATTTTCCATTTTAACGTTCATCGTGTCGAAGAAAAAGGTTACGTGACTTGCATTTGTTACTGCGCGAATCGGATGGACAAACAAACAAGCGATGATATAATTATTTATTGCTTGAAAAAGCGCGCCACTTTATAGCGCATTTATGTCGCTCTCGTTGAGAAAGCTCGAAAAGTGTACCGTACTAAAAATGAAAACATAGTAATTAAAGGTAAAAACACATTTCGGTTTTTCATTCTGGTTAGCTCTTGTTTATCGCACGCAATATGTGGTTTCAAATTTATTACTACGCTTTATATTGCAAGTAAATGTTTATTCTAATCTGGCATTGTGCTTTCTCGACGTTGCATATCTTAATGAGGTTCCGCCGCCTTTTGCCACTGTTTCTATAGTTATATTAATATTAATACATCAGCAGCATCGCATGCTAGTTTGCATAAGAACATCGTCACAGCATATAAACGCGTCGACCAATGAAGCGCCCGTCGTAAGCCGCTGTATTGTACTGTGAAGCTTATACCAGAAGCCTCATTGGTCGGAGACGCTTATACGCTATGCTCTTATGTAAATTTGCCTGCGATAGGCTTTAGCTTATGCTTTTACAAAAGCACACCGCTAAATAGCAGTTCTCTTACAGTGACATTTTGAATGAACGAGACGATATTTCGTGTCAGAGGCGAAACAATTTCTCCTCTAATCGATTTTAATTGCGCAGTATTTTTTTCGCAGCTTTTAATTTCCTCTATCAAATTGAGTTCCTTAAATTGAGATTTAGATAATAGAATATCAATTGCTACGAAACCATATTTCAAGAAAAATCAAATCAAATTTTAATGAAAAATATTTAAAAAAATGTGAATTGCTATAGAAATAGCGAGAAACAATCTAAAAAGAATGCAGCACTCTGTGCTGCGGGCTCTTATCGCCAATAAAAGTGTTTCGCAAGAACATCGAAAGAAAGAACGCGAATTTCACGAGCCGTGGAAGTGCTGCCGCTTGTAAGTTAAGGAATGTCCATGGTAACGTCACTCCTCGATTCGCCACGAGACGTTGCTGTTGAGGCATCTGGAAAACTTGCGAATTAAGAGATTCGTCGGTGACGCGGACGAGGGAGGGAAAAGATCATTCGATTATTTCCAGCCATTAAGGGAACCCCTCCTCGTTCATCTCACTTCGCGAGGGTGAAACGTTCCTCGCAGCCTTCTTTCCGAACTTTCGACATGAGTTTTACATTTCGCGCTCGGGGAAGGGTGAAGAGGTATCGGAAGAAGAGGGGTGGCAATAAAGAAGAACGGAGAAGAGAGCGTAGATGGTGAAATCGAAAGCGGGAAAAGCGGGGAGGAAGGTCTCGGCCGTGAATTCTTCCTCGCAAGCCGTAAGGTGGGCTTGCGAGAGTGGGGACATCCGACCACCCTCCGCACAATTGGTATTCCGGTCCGGTGCGCCAATATTGCGTTACCGAAACGCGTCATGCAAGCCGAATTCAAACGACTACGAGCGCGATGACACGACGCCGCTTGTAAGTCACACCGTGGCGCGTGTCTTTTAATTCGCTCTGCCCTGCTCGAAATAAACATCGCGAGATGAGCGCGATTGAGACGTCACGTTCGCATCAATTACCGGAATTGCGAAGTGGGCTTCGTGAGCGATGAGAAAATTATTTTTCCGAAGCCATTTAACTCTAAATTAATATAATCCATTAAATATATAGGGGAGACCGGGGCAATTCGGAAGGCGAGGTTATTCGTAAAAANTATTCGTAAAAATGGAAATATCTTTGTATGGGTACATGTTAAAAATTTACTTTAAATACTGTAAACGCGTCCTAATGTAACGACGCTGCTAATAAAATTTCGTTGGCGACGGCATCATATTGAAGTCGTGGCAGAAAAATGTGTTTTGCGACAGTCGAAGTAATTTCTGATAGTCAGCATTTCTTCAAAATTTAAG
>QKQZ01004018.1:17629-117495 GCA_003595255.1 Solenopsis fugax | reverse complement strand
CGCACGCACGCACGCACGCACGCACGCACGCACACACGCACGCACGCACACACGCACGCACAACAACAATAACACAGATTTTTAGTAGTTATCTGTGTACGTTAGAATCATAGAATTTGTTGCAATACAATTAACAAAAAATTAAAAAAATTTAATACTGGGACAGTTTCGGTATAAAAGGATTATTATTATTATTATTAGTATCTTCCCGCTTATCGAAGATAAGCTGTTTCCTTCTATAGGCGGAGAAATAATAATGGCGGATACACCAATATACATATACATTGCATGTATTCATTTCTTCCCTCTATCTTCCTCCTTTCCCAATTGTGAACAACGCGCTCGAACATCGAAACGGAATACTACAAAACCATAAATCTTAGCTGCAGCCTCCATGTTTTGCGCATTCCGTCGGCTACCGTCCATAAATTCCCGCGAAATCCTATGTGTTCACGCAAATTCAAGACGGAGAAGGGTGGATAGAGGATAAAGGAAAGAAATAGAAGAGCGCCTCAAGGAAAGAGACGCAAGAAGTGTTTGGAAACAAAAGTCTAAATTTTCCACTTATTTCTAATCGAAGATAATGTAGCTAAAATAGAATTGAAAAATAAAAAGATGGCACAAATTAAGAACTAATATGCCAGACGGATTTAAAGCGGAAACGTAAAATATACGATAGCAGAGGAAAATAAGTGATGGCGGTAAATGTACGAGTACTTACAGATTATTACGACTTTTCGCATTCCCGACTTGGTATACATACGTGGAGAATTTAACAGTCATGTTCTGATAGTTTCTGTCTGCACACGTTCCGCCGGTAAAGAGAGACTTTATTTTCTCATCTCGGCAGTTCCGTCACTTCCGAGCGGAGTTTTCAAGGAGGAGTAAACACCGCGAATGTACGGGAATCTGCAACGAGCTCTTTTCAGCATCAAGTCAATAGACGCTTCGACATAAAAGTCGAGCATTTTTCGAGAGAATATTAAAATGTCAAAGACGTTTCACATTCTACGTCCCTCAGGTCATTCCTCACAAACTGGCACAAGACTGGCGGTGAATTTATCCAAGTATATTGGAAAAAGCAGATTTTTTTTCCCTCTAAAATGTACTTTCTTCTTACAGAAATATTTTTTTAAATTTAGTTTTTCAGTACTTGTTAGTTTATTTTTCTTAATTAATTAATATATTTTTTAATAACTTTCTAGTTGTTCGGTATTTTAATTAATGAAAACCTTTAAGTAATTTCTTTGTGTAATTAAATGTATTGTTATCTATATCCATTTATATTTGCAGTATTCAGTTTGTTATTGATTTCTATTTTTAATAGACCACAATTATAACATATAATCATCTATGGAATAAGATAACAAAATGTAATGTTATTATTATCATAATCTTCATACTTTTGTTAATTTCGTAATCGGAATTATGGAACAATAATCTGAAATATAATTAATTATTGCATTTCTCTTTGTAATATATAAAACCCAAATAACATGGGAACAATATATGATTTTATTTACAAGAAAATTTTCATTAATTAATTCAAAAATTTTACGTCAAATTCTCGACTGAAACGGACGTTATATAAAGAAAATATTGATTTTAAAGTACATACGATTCTTTATGTACATGTATGTATAAATGAAAAAACCTTTAGCACGAAATTAGTATGCGAAATGATTTTTTTCCATTTAATTTAATTAACATATCTTTCGGAGAAATGTTTAATTAATTAATTCGAAAGCATTCTTCACGTGTACAATGGGGCTGCGATAAATAAAACCGTCGACGTTTCATAAACGTTCGAGAACAATATTATTCCCGCGAGTCGTTTAATTATTAATAATGCCATAAATCCGACCTGTAATTTCGCTGTGACACACATGGAACACGCGATCCTTGGAAACAAAAGGACCTCTACAGGAAATCCGAAAAGCGAATAGCTTGTACTCTCGAGAGTATAAAAAAGAGGAGGTATTACAATTTCAAATGTAATTCCTTCGGAGCCTCACTGGCACCCGATTTCGTCTCGTAGGAAAGCGACGTCGTAAAATCACCGACGTGTCTCACCGAGAGAAGGATGTTAGTATCTCGGATTTACTCCAAGTATTACTTCAAGAAGTGATAGTTCAAGGTTCTTTAATCAAATTAATTGCCGGTTAATACACGATCCTAATTAAAATGTCTAACTTTGGAAAATAAATATAAAAGCAAGCTAAATATGAGGGAAATACTATTTTAGTTTATAAAAGATTTTATATCCAAAAGATTATTCTAAGGCAGTTTAATTATAAAGCATTAAAAAAAGTATTATAATTAATGTATCATTTAATACTAGCGTCATTTGATGCTGTCAAATTTTTTAATCTTATAACTTCAAATGTAATTCAATCGCATTAGTAAATCTTTATAAAATAGAAGTTTTATATTTCGTATTAGGAACATTACAAATTTACCTTTTGTCATTTATCTAATAAACTTATATGTTCAATTTAAAAACTTATTTTACATACGCGCACAGAGATTGTTATTGTTAAATTTTTCTTATTTGTTAAAAAATTGAATGGAAATTGAAAAATATAAAATAAATTGTTCTTTAAATTTCCAAAGAGTATTCATGAGTAAAAAAAGAATTAATACTTTAGTCACTTTCCTCGAGGCAACGACGCGACGTATCGCATCTAGTAATTCGCGGAGCATGCTGTTTCCCATTACGAGGATTAAACGATCTGGAAAACAGCGCCCGTATAAACTAGTCGATGGAAGCTCCATAGTATTCATCAATAAGTCGCGTGGACGACTAACACGAGACATTGCAGCGTATAAACGCTCTTAGACTAATGAAACACAGCTTCTCCGAAGCAAAAGGCTGTTTAAAGTAAAAGAGCTGAGAGAATTCATGAGTATGAAGGAAAGACAAGCATCCTTAAGGGACTTATTCCGGACTAGAGCACTGAAAAATACGCATTTTTCTTAAGTTTTTTACGAAAAAGTTCAACAAATTGGTATAACAAAAAGATTTTTGAAACTATGCGTATATATTTATATAAGTCTGAAGACTATATATTTTTTATTTTGACAAAATTTATATATTTTTTAAAGTGATAAAATATAATATTATATGTATGTTTGCAAAATAATACATGTTGGTGCTCCTGATTTTATACTTCTTATTAATTTGAAACAAAAACATGAAAAAGATTTATATTTAATACTAACATAATTATAGAAAGAACTTACAAAGAAGAAAATTTATTGAAAATTTTCAACGAATATCAACGTGTAAAAAAGAAAATTCGAAATTTCACGAAAAAAGTGACCTAGTTTTTATTAACAATTAAGTTTTACTTATATCTGATTCTAATTTATGTGATATGGAGACATTTACTTTATATATTAAATTTGATGAAGATTGCTTTATTAACAATGAAAAATTTAGGGATACCAATTTAAAAAAATAATTTTGAAAGAAATGATTTTAAAGTTTCTTACTTCTACTTTTTGTACATAAGGATTATTTTCATCTAATATATCTACGAATATATTTGTAAAATGCCAAACTTAAAAAAAAACGCAAGAAAAAATTGAAGCTCGAAGTTCTAGATCAGAATACCTGTTTGAGTATTATTTTCCAGTATTACATAACTCATAACTTCAAACATAAATTTAATATAAAATCTAATTTTTTATTTTATTCTTTAATTTATTTTAATTTATTTTTTTAATTCATCTTTTTAATTTTCGACAACTTTGTATAAACATTAATTTAAAACTGAATATTTATGGTTCGAGTATCACTAAATCTTTAAATAATTGTTAATACTTATAGTTTTATTTACTCATTGTTGTATCAATATTTTTTACTTTGATATTATATAAAACCATCGATTCGAATTTCGCGCTTTGAAAAGGAGCGCGCTATTAGAAGCGCCATTTGTAGATTTATGACCAGGCAACGTGCACGAAATAATGTCACTGTCGTGCTAAAATATATTGCGCGTTCGATATTGCGACGCACGTAGCCAGAAAATGCATTTTATGTATCCGCATATTTATGGAAAATTTATAACCGCAAATATACGTGTATATAATGTACTCAGTGTTCCAGGAAATGTGCATCACAGAGCAAAAATTCTTCCTAATGATATGTCCCTAATGTTGTTAAGATTTCTTGGAGAAATATCTTAATCATTAAAGTTGAAGAAGAATTTTTATCGAGTGTTACGTATTCCAAAACTTAGTTAACTTTTAAATGATACCTTCTATATTTATACATATAATATTGGATCAGTATCTTGGTGGATTGCTTTTGTCGTTACAGTATATCATCTAACAGATATTACGGCAAAATATATATTGAAAACGTGATATCAAGAGCTGTCTGTAAACAAAAAGTTGGTGACATTTGAGTTATTTACAGTGCTATTTTTTTGTTAGTCAAAAGTAAATCTGAAAAAAGAATAATTGTGTATAATTACAATATACGTGTTTCAGAAACAAAAAAGATGAATGCTATAAAAATCGCGTTTCTGATGTATTTTGTTATGATGTTTCCAATGTTATTTTTTACAGAATTTACCATTTTCATTCCATTTTGAAATTTGTACATTATAATCACGTGCTGTAGTACGTGTCCGTGTTGACATACTGTAATAAGAATAACATCATCTCTTCAAAAAAGGACCAAGACTTTTGCACTCAACTTATGCATAATGATGAAAGAAAGAGAGAAAGAGAGAAAGAACAACAATAATAATATAAATGTGTGTAAACAATAATAATAGTAATAATGAGTTCTAATAGAGCATATATAACATGTAAACATATTTTTCAACGCACGGATTTTATTTGAAAGTTATGGATACAGTACAAATTGCGTTATTATAAAAATTGTTAAAAAGTGGGAAAAAGAACCTTTCAAAACAGAGATGCTTTTTCATCTCTCGTAAAGAATATGTAACGTTCTGAATACAATTCGGCCGCTATTGATTCCATTAACCAATGCGCATCGTTGGTACAGATTAATTCTGTAAGCGAACTGGGCGAAATACATCAAAAGAGATTTCAATGTGCGGCCCGCACATGCGTCTGAATTTATATTTCACGTGCTGGATAATTACGCGATCGCGAATGTACATACATACATACATATCCTCCTATTTCATTACGTTCGTTTTACGAAGATTTAAAACATATTATAATTCTTGCCGTGTACATACACAAACTGTTAAAGGAGAGGCTCAGATATGTTTTTTTTTTCGATCAACTTAAGATAAAATGTAAAAGAAGGGCAGAAAAAATGGAGCTTCTTCCTCATCAGAAGGCGCGGGCTCAGAGGCAAGCTCTTTCTCAAAAGCCTCATCCGCTTCGTGTTAAATTCGGCAACCCCCGGTTTTGCAACTGACGTTTTCGGCCTTGCCGTGCGGAATATCGATGAAAAACGAACTCTCTTTTGCTTTTAACCTATTTTGCGCGCGCGCGCGCGCTTTATCGTTTTTGCATTTATATTGAACCGAGTGCCTATACACGCCTACATACATCTTTCAGTACGGCTTGATCCCTCGTGAACACGTGGTACAACTGATTCAAAGAAGGAAGTCCCGCTTCGTTGGAATTCAGATCGCACGCGTCCGTCTTCATCCGCTTGTTTCGCGAAAGTCTTGGTATTCGCGTGAGCCATCACGTGCGTGACACACCAATGAGGATTTGCGCCCCAAAAATTGCCCCTAGTTTGTTATTAGATACAAAACATCAGGCACATTACCGTGAATAAGGAGATTAGGGGAAAAAATGGAAAAATCACGCTATTTTAATAAAATTCCACGCAATTAGTCTTTCCGCAATTTCGACAGTGTATTCTTTTACAATTATAAATATATGTCCCTTTTCAATTTTCAAAAGGTTTTTTTTTAGAAAAAAATTTAAATATGTTTGTATCTTTATAGTTTTTTGTAGCAGCAAAAAGGCCAAAGTATCAGAAAGAAATTTAATTGTTTTAACACGATAGTATCGAGTGTAACAATACTGTTTTTGTATTGTCGACATTTGTGCAGCAAATCATTTACGCGTAATATTCCCAGCCTCCCAAATTGATTTAATTATTTCAGCATGCATTCAATTACGACCAAGTGATCCGTAGTTAAATATTTATTTTACAACATGCAATCCTATATATGATTTGTAAATTAATTCCCGAAATGTAATTGCTCCTTCCCTAGCTCGAAATTTATAAAAATATTAAAATATTTATTGTTGGAAATTTTTTTTTAAACAGTGATATTAAAGACTATTATATCATATTTTATATTAATTATATATATGTATGTATATATATATATATATATATATATATAACAAGGAAGGAAAAGGGATGATGGAGGAAATAGATTCTCGAAAAGTGGAAGAGTGGTACTTGATGATAGAAATTGCGGGAAGAAATTACGTCGCTGAATTTTCGCTTCTTGTGGCAATTTTATCGCTATAATTTGTCATCGAAAAACGACATATAAATGCATTGACCGAAGTCGGAAACCACGTGTACACCTCCGGAGGGAGGAGTCATTTGCGTAAAAATCTGAAAAGCGCCCTGCTCGGGCAGTGATTAATTCGTTTCACTCTGCCCTTCGTGCTGTAAAGTAACGTAATACGCAGCCACGTAACGAAAACGACGCTTCACGTGACGCGTAATGGCAGAAGAGGAAAGTTTCGAAGGGCAAAAGTAGGTTAACGACAGTGTATACTCTGCAAGGTTCAAATAAATCATAAATTATAAATCTCGTTAATCTCTTACGACTTGCGAAATATTGTTTCCATATACTAATTTTTTAATGAATTATGCGATCTAAAACGTTTAGAGTTTTAAACATATACAACTTATACATTTCTTTTGACTGAGCAGGAATAAAAACTGTCACCTTACAGACCCCTAATTAAAATGCGGAAATAAAAGTTTTATGCTTTACTTAAAACTGCTGAAAGAAAGAGCTAAATTTAACTTGAAATACGGAGCTTTTGCTACGCATGTCTTTATGAAAAATTTAAAAGTGATTTTAATAACTGATTTATTCATTTATTCCATTATTAAATAAATTCTATTATTTAAATAAATTTTATCTCCAAATTTTATTATCAAAGCAAATTACATGTCTTAATATGCTACACCAATTGATTCGACAATAATCGCCGAAGTGAAGTAATCCTGTTACGTTACTGAGTACAAACATATGGATAGACAGCGTTTGTAATATTCTGACAATATTAATGTTAGCTAAACTGCCAGCTGTGCTATGTAATTTACGTGCTGACGTCGGTGATGGAGTGCACTATCAATAACTACAGTTAACTACTTTGATTTATAGTCATGGAGTAAGCATTTCGATTTTCCCTACACAATATCGTAGGTTTCAACACTTTATTAAACGCGTACGCGGATACCAATTTCTGACGAGTGCGTAATCTAACTTAACTCTGTTAAACGAGATAGACGTTGTATTTTACAGCTCGAAAGTTGCGTAACAATATGTTTCCGCAGGTATTTTCAAAAAATCAATAAAGAAATTATATTGTGATTTTTTTATTATGCATACATTTAGCGCAAAGTTATTAAGAGAAATTTTATTAAGAGAGAAAGGCCGAAAACACATAACTTTGTTTATTAAGAGAGGAAGACCGACATATAACTTTGTTTTTTAATTATATTGCTTAAACAGAAACTAAAAATAAAATTTTGGAAATATATAAATACAAACTAGAAATGTCTTCCATCAGATGGTATAGCAGTTTTTAAAATATAATTTCGAATTCTGCAATAATTATATTTTTTTGTGAAATATGCAAAAATAAGCGTTTGATAAAATGAGCCATAAAACTGTTATATAATAGCGCTGAAAAATATTTTAAGATTTCAAAATTCTTGGTTTTTAAATGAAAGGATTTTCAAGTAAGGGAAAATCATTAGTAAGATAAAAATCATATATTTTAATGTATTTTCTTAACAAAATAAACTTTATATATCTCGAACATTTGAAGAACAACAATTTTTCTTGCCAAATGGTGTCAACTAAAATGCTTTCTACAAATTACTTTCGAACGCTATTGTAGTAGGCAATAATGCTTTTCCTTTCTTTCACATGAGTCATCTGTACAAAATACTTACAGTACTAATGTAAGTTAACACAGCACTGGGTCTGAGAGACCCTGTACGAAATTTCGATTGTTTGCTGTGTGAAGAGGGAATGAGATAGAAGACTCGGGTTAAGAGGGGAAAAGGGGTTTGAAGTTCTCTACTATCGATCGCGACATTGATCAACTTCAGAGCTCAACTAAAATTTAAGTAAAGTATTTTGTCATTTTCTTTGTTACAAAATTATAATTTTGAAAGAAATGACAATATCATAATTTTTCCTTAAAAATATCAATCTAACTTTAATACACCGTATTATAAAGTCCTTTGTTGCGAAGATATGGTTTAATTTAAAAAATTGATTGTTTTACAAATCTTTATTTTCGCTTAATAACTTCATAGTAGATCATTTTCGGCAATGCCGTTTATTCGGTCACATTTCTGAGATTCTGAACTTTCAATTTAAAAAAAAATTGTTGAAAAATGTTGATATAAATCAAAATTATGACTTTTCAAAGTTGTATGGATTTCTCAGACTGTATTTAAGGTTGCTGAATGTACTGCGTTTAAGGGTTAATGTATGTGAGAATTTCTAAAAGCCTTTAATTAAAACATTGATTGCTAATTTATATTATACAAATATGTTATTCTATTCCGCAAAACGCCAATATACATTGCGATAATATATAAAGATTAGAGTTAGGTTATTAATATAATAAATAGATTTCATAATGCTGTGCTTTTTATTCTGTCTTATACGATTTCACTATATCATAGTTTGTGTTATTGACAAGTATGCCAGTTTACGCTGCACTTCGACTTTTTGTTTGAAACTGCATTATAAGAAAAATGTGAAAGACAAAAATATAAATAAAGTAATTTTAGATCGCTATAAACATGCATAAAATAATCTGTTATTATAAATAATATATTTAAGGTTGAAACAACGAAATTGGCAAAAGAAAACCACAAGAATATTATTTTCTATTTAAAGAATTCGTTTTTAGCAAATTTTTATGTGGAAAAAAGCTATGAATTATGTATTTTTAATTCTTTAATTATCTAAATAGATTATATTTTCATTGGTATTAATAAAGTGTAATAGTTTTCGAGAAATAAGGAAATATCGCTTTAGGAGACCTATGTCGGTATTGGAGTTTCCTCTACTACTTATTGCGGTTCTCTGTTTGTGTATTTATTTAAAAAGACATTATGTTTTTTAATTATATTAGAATCTGGTATATGTATAATATATATTTGCGTTTATAAATGTGTGTTTTGTGTGTGTGTCTATATAAATATATAAAGCTCTATATAATTAGGGTTAGACGTATGTAATAAAAAATATGGAATAATTCAATATTTTTAACGAACATAAACTCACATAAACAGCGTATTACAGCGAGTTTGGATAAATTAAATTTATTTCATTGTTTTCGTTATTACATTGTACTAATGAATGCAATGCGACCTTAATTAACGAACGCATTTAACGAGTCACAGTGTATAACTCTCTACATTTTTTCTAAATATTTGTATAGCGTTGACTACATCGAATTGTTGGCTTGTGCTAATTAATAAATATGCTTAATAAATCGATTTTCATTAGTCTTCTTCACATTTGATTAATGTCGCTATAAAGTTCGTTGTTAAATTAGATTCGTTAGCCAGAGCTTATTATTATTCTCGAAATAATCGATTCGTCACGTTTGCTGGATAGTATAATTTTATTATATAAATATATTCAAGTAATCTGTTCTTGGTCACGTAGTCCACTTCTAGAAAAATAAGACGGTTCGACTAGATATTTAAAAGAGAAGAGGTCGCATCAGAATTAGGTTGGGCGAACCTTTTAAGTTCAAATCGTAAAATAACTTCCGACGACATATGCAAATCATCCATCGTCAGGATGAACTCTGACGGTTAGTCGGTGGAAGGAAGAAGAGGAACGAGAAAAGGCCACGAAGAGGGACCGAAGACCCCATCAGCCGTCAAACTCGATGCCCATTAATCTTAGTCATGTGCAAACATCGATCCCACTTTGTACTTGAATACATAATATTCGTGTTAACTTTCTCGACTTTTCACATCCTTCTTAGCTCAGTGATCGGAATATGTCGCGGATTTTTGCAATTGCATATATACTTTTCTTATTAGATAATTTACATACAGTGAGCATAAAAAGTATTCGTAAAAGGATATTTTTACAATCTTAGAGTTGGTTTATAATAGCTGAGAATAGCCGTTACCGTAAAAAATTGGCCAATCATGGTTGATTTACAGAAGAATAATCGATTATGATTGGTCAATTTTTTACGGTTACGGTTATTCTCAGCTATTATAAACCAACCCTTATTCTTAGAAAGTAAACATTAATAAGAGCAATTTATTAACAGTACGTGAATACAAATACACACCCATGTGAGTGCGCACGCACACATGCATACACACACGTATGTATGTGCACATACATACAAGTTGTCTATAAAGTGTCTGTCCCCACCCTGTATATTTTGAAAACGATTCAAAATTATGAAAAAACGCGAAATACGTGTCCGATCGTTTCGAGAGACTACTCTTTTAAGGGGATTAGCGGAATAGTCGAGTAGCTTCTCGAAATGATCGGACATGTATTTCGCGGTTTCCACAACGTTGAACCGTTTTCGGAATGTAGAGGATGGAAACAGATTATAAACACCTTGTACATATGCATGTCTGTATGTAAATGTCAGGTGATTTAATAATTTGGGCAGTTTCGATCTCAAGATCGAACATCAAGTAGAACTTCAAGTTTGAACTTTTCAAACTACTTACATTAGTATTTGAACTTACTATTTGAATTTATATTAGAATCAAAAGTACAATATAATCTCTAGAACGTAAACTTTATGAAATATTAATAACATTGTGTAGTTAAAATCATTGGGACAAAATTAAAATAAATAAAAGAAAATTAATGAAACTTCAAAATAATATTATTTTTATACAAAAACGTTTTCAAAGAAACATTGTAATGAAATACATAAAACGTATTATTTATAAAAAAATTGGGAAATTAATAACATTTTTATATATTTTTTATTTATCCGACTTTTTTGTATTTTTTGACATTTTTAATTTAAAATTTTAAAAAGAAAAGTTTGTGATAAACTACTCTTTTGTTTTCAACATACAGTTCCAAATTATATAAAATATGTATGTATAATAATATATATTTCAACATCAGTACGCACAGACAAATATTCTCGTGCTAAGAAAAGCGATTAATTTTTAGTTTTCTTCTTTTAAGTAATAATTAGATTTAGAATATCTTTTGGATAACAATCTTAAAAAATATTTATTAGTCAAAATAAGTATTATATACTTACCTAAAATAAACTTACAATATAAGTATTATTTTTATTTAAAATAAACTTGTACATAGAGAAAAATATGTACTAGAATTAAATAAATATTATTAGGTTGTTGCAGACGGAATGGTCGTTTTTCATAATTCAAATTTCCCGGTCGAGTAGTTTAGTTTTTTTCATGCAGTTGTTGCACATATGATATTTGAAAAGTATACACCTCGTGAATTTGGATGCATAACTTTTATCACGGTGTTTACAACGTTGAAAATCGCTGGAAAGTAAGGAAATGCGAATAATATTCTTGTACGAATTTAAACTTGATCATAGTGCGGTCGAGGCAACGTGAAACATGAAACACTGTTTTTGCGAAAAGTTCTGTAAGTGATCGAAATACCAGATCAAACCACGTTGGTTCAAAAAGTTTCGGTCTAGTGATACGAACTTTTACAATTCACCTCGCAGCTATGCGCCCATCAATGGTTGATGGTAATGTTTTGAAAGATATGGTTGAAGCAGACTCGCATTTATTCGTTTGAGATACTGCACATAGTATCAGCGTTCACTATTCGACTGTTCCTCGACGTCTCAAGGTCATGGAAAAAGTGAAAAAGCTTGATGGTTATCTGGTTCGTGGTTATCACATGAACTGAATGAAAAACAAGCTTTGCCGCATGAAAATTAGCTCTTCTTTGCTTTCCCAACATAGTAATGAAGAAATGTTTGAATAGTGATGTGTGATGAGAAATGGATCCTTTATGATAATCGTCGACGTTCTACGCAATGGTTAAATGTTGATCAAGTTTCAAAATACATGTCGAAATCCTTCATCCATGTTTGGATGGTTGTATGGTGGTCTTGTTAAGAATATTGCACGAAAAAGTAGATTGGGTAAATCAGCAAAACTATAGTTTGTTGCGCGAGTTTAATACCTATAACTAAGAAGATTTGATAATTTAACAAAGGAATTATGTCTGAAAACAATGAATGAATTGTTAGTGCAATTAGTTCTTTGCTGCAATAAAAATTGCTAACGTAACGAGTTTTCTTTATTACAGCAGCAAAAAGTATGCATCATCCTAGCTAGCAGTTTTATTAAAAATATTAATTTATATTTCCGATTGATTTTCGCAGAAAGTTGTCTTGCTGTATTCACAAATTTGCGGTGCTATTTTAACAAATATTATTAGTTATAATCGCTAACTTTATTCAGCTATAAAACTTTGCTATTTTAACATAGAAAATCTGTACATTACGGCTGTGGATCTGCCGAATTAATAAAGTTCTTATTGTTAGTTTTAACAATTTAAATGCTGACAAATACTGCCCAGAAATTGACGTTGTAATGGGAGAAAATGCGTATTAAATAGCCGGTGTTATTAAATAAACGCGATATGTTATTGCTCCATGATAATATTAGACCGCACGTTGCAAAACAAACTGCTAAAAAAATTAGCAGAATACAAATGCAAAGTTCTTCATCTTCCTTATTTTTCTGATCATTCTTCAACAAATTATCATTTGTTTAAGCATCTGAATAGTTTTTCAAGTGAAAAAGTGTCTCAAACAGAAAGTGACATGAAAAGTATGTTCAACGAATTTCTTGCATATCACTCTTCCAATTTCTACGTGAAAGGTATTGATGCGCTTGTATCACGTTAGAGAAAGTGTATTGATATGAATGGAGACTATTTTGATTGATAAGATGTATATAAGTGTCAAAACAAAGTTTAAATTCAAAATTAAAAAAACGATCATTTTATCTGCAATGAACTAATTAATGCTTATTTCAAATATTTATATCTTCGCAAATCTATCGTAAATTCATCATAAGCACCAAATTTATTCAAAATATATTCTGAATATAGTAATTTAATACTTTAATAAAGAATATTAAGCTGAAATAAAAATTCGATTTGTTTATTTCTAATTTTTCTTCATTACAATTTAATAATGTTTTTCGAAAGAGTAAAAATTTTTTTTTTAAATCCGTGTAATAAGTTTTTCTAAAATTTGTGATGCATGTATTTTAAAACCATTATTAAGAAAATATTTCTTTGTTAAAGAAACAGAAAAAAGGTAAATTAAATTAATCACTTTTTTGATAATATTTTTCCGTTTGTATTAATAGTTCACATCAGTCAATAAATATAGAGAATACTAAGCTACAAATGTTCGAATTCACTTCATTTTTACGTTTTTAATTTAATTAGTTATTGCAATTTCTTCAGTAGTGATTATAATTTCATCAATATTTTTACATTGATTGTAGATCGATGTGGATAATAATATTACTGACTATTCTAAACTTAAAAAAAAATTCTTACATTCCGACTTTCTCATCGTCTTAGGTGTATCGATTCTTCTATCAACTCTCTCAATATTTCTTAGCCAATATACATCGACCACGTTATGTACAGAAGGAAGCCCCTGTCTAATGCTCTTATATAGCATGTAATCACACTGTAATCTACTTCAAGAAGACCCACTGCTACTTTCTGCTATCTTATTCTTTATTTTAAGTTTTAGATCTATTGCGAGAAAGAAAAAAAATGTGATAGAAGATATAAGATAAAAAATAAATACAAAAGAATTATTTATTTTAAATGCAAAGATAAAGAATGCGGCTATTTTTAAAAAGAAAATTTTACAAATGTTTTTCCAATTTTTACGTACAAGTGTATTATGAAACAATTCATAATAAGAGTCTTACTAAATCTGAATATGTGAAATCTTACCGATTTGCAATGTTATACTTATAATTATCAGTGATCATTCACTGTTTTGTAATGATTTCGATTAAGAAAGGAGTATTCTTATTGATCAGAAGCAGTGTTACTATCACAGAGAAACAATATATTACTGATGATAGAGGAAAGTCATTAATACCGGCATGTAATTTTGTTTTTAGATGATACTTCTTAAACGAAAGCTAAAACTAAAACTTTAAAAACATGAATACAAATTCGAAAATGTCTTCTATCAGATGATATAGCAGTTTTTATAATATTGTGTTTCGTATTTCATAATATTTTCGCAACATAATCCAAAAAGAGCGTCTGAGAAATTAGGTCCTAAAAACTGGCACAGCAGGTAGCAATGGCAGAATTCAGACACGATTGGATAAGGTAGGAGTTAGCTATAAAACAAACTAAGTAATAAAATATATTTTTATATATTAAACAACAAAGTGTGTAAAAGTGAAAGACTAGAATTGAATCTTTTCACTTTATGCGTTTTTTTTGGTACTTTAGTATATACGTGGATCTGGCGCTATTTTTCTTACCTTAAAGAAAATGTGAAAAAATTCATGAAACATTTGTCAACATTGTAGTTGAAGATTTCATAGTCATTGTCTATTGTCACGGAAAGGTGTACGGTTTACATTGCATAGTGGTTTTATGTTTCAAACTGTACTACGACGAAAATATGAAAGAGAAATATAAACAAAACAGCTTTATTTATAAATATGTATTGTACAAACATGTATTGTAAAAAATGATCTAATATTATCAGTTGTATTCTCACTACTGTTTAAACTATTACATATAATTTGCAAAAGAAAGTTGTGCAAATTTTATTCCTTCTTTTCAAAAATTCGTTTAGCAAATTTTAAAAAGAAGCCATGAATGTGTGAACCATGGGTTTTTATTTCTTTAATTATCTAAGCAAATCATGTTTTTATCAGTACAATGTTCAGTTTCCGAGAAATAAGGGTAAGTGTGTCGCTTTAGAAGATCTATGCCAGTATTATCCAGAGAGAAACGACTTACCGAATCGACATCGAAATTATATCAATTTGATGATTTCGACATCGATTTCATTATTATTTCTTGCTAGGTAGTAACTCCTCTATAAGTTATAAGTATAATACTGAAAAACTACTCCCCATCATTCATTGATTTGTATTAATTCCGGTTTTTTTTATGAATATTTTTTCCGCCACGATGTTTCAATTTATGTTTTACTATCCGCTGAAACTATAACAGAGAATTGGTTAGCCGAATGAGATGCATCAATCATGGAAAAATAACGCTAATAAAAAAACACGCTGTGTGTGCCGCGAGACTCTCGAAAAATTTCAAACTTTTAATCGCCTCTCGTGACTAGTTTCAAAAAAGTTATGTCAACGTGAGATAGGATATTGTCGTGCTTGATTATCCGCGCAATCTGGAATTCTGGTTGTATGGAAGTCGCAGTTTGCTTCTACAGAAAATTCCAGATGACACATCACGATTCCATTTTTGCGATTTTATTATCATTCTCACTTTATGAATAAAAATAAAATATTAAAGTTTAATTTAAAAAATTGTTATATTTTTGAATTTCTGTATATTCAATAATTAATAAATTTAAAATAAATTCTTATTTAAACTAGTAACATTCTTTTTTTATTGCAGACATTTGTCATACTTATGTAAAATCATAAAAGACATTGTTTGCATATGGGATACGAGCAAAAAATGTACATCAATAATAGAAGATAAAGGTATAAATATTATTGCAATCTTTTTTCGCAGAGAGGAGCAATACAGAAAGAACAACACGTTTTTTATTTACTTTATATTTATGTTTTTAGTTATTACACTGTAAATACTTGCTTTTATTTTTACTGTTTCATAAAACCAACTGTAGTTCTATCTAACCCAACTGCTTTGAAAAAGAGAAGTAGATATCCATCAACAATTTATAAAGAAATTTATATTTTGATTCTTAAATTGAATTGCCGAACGTACCATGTAATCATTCATAGTAAACAATAGAATTTTACGTGCAATATCTCAGACAGTACTCTCGATCGCTGAATAAATGTATCGACACACAACACGCGAAATATATTCGCGATACTCCCGTACGCCGCGTTGCCACGAGCATCGATCTCTGGAAGCGAGCTCGTTTTGCGGGCAATTTGTATCTTTGAATTATTTCGGCGTCGTGCCGCTGGCAGCTAAGTTCGCAGCAGCCATTACAAGAAGATAATACGGACGCTCCGACGAGGCTCAATCGAGATTTCGCAGCGTGGTCATTTGTCAACTGACTGTTCCGTTTCATAGTAATTTACCAGCGCAATATTTTTAATTTGCAATACATTCAATTTGCGGTGCCGTAATTACGTCGGTATATTTGAGATACTTCTTTATTAGAATATTAATGTAATGAAACTTTTCTTTTTATTGAATATGAGGAAGTGGTTATTGACTGGGTAGAGAACATTACTTCATAAAAATAAAACATTACCGTGGTATTGCTAATTTTAAAAAGTAACTCGCTATTGTACATAGAAAGTAACGATCTGTTACTTTTTTCGTAACTTTTTGTAATGCTAAAAACACAAGATATTATAAACTTAAAATTACTAAACAAGACCCAGCAGATAATAGTTCAAAATAGTGGAAAACAAAGGGTTATGAGTCAAGCTGGATTGTGGTGCTTTTATTCAAAATAAACTCATTATAATGATAAATGTTTCGATCCTTATCTAATTATCTTCAATGCTTAATATGTACAGGTTAATTTATTATACGAAACATATATACATTGTCACTCGCAAATGCTCATAATTAAAAAACTGGTATAAGTATGTTGGTCGTGATGTCACATTATTGTAAAACTCTTGTCAGATAAACTCTATGGCAGAGGCTTTCTACCATTAATTACGAGCCTCTACCAGTCGGGAATTTATCTGACAAGAGTTTTACAATAATGTGACATCGCGCTCAACATATTTATACCATTTTTAATTATGAACATTTGCGAATGACAATGTATATCCATTTAATATAATAGACCCTGTACATTTTAAGCACTGAAGATGATTAGATAGAGATCGAAACATTTGTCATATTATAATGCAGTTTGTTTGGTATGAGTTTACTTTCAATAAAAACTTCACAATCCAGCTTAGTTTATAACTCTTTTTTTCACTACTTTGAAATATTAGATTTTAAAATTACATTATTTAATAATCAATATTAAATCTAATAATAAATATTAAAATATAATATAATTTTAAAATACAATATATAGCAAGTTCTTTTCCTTTTATTAAACTTAATAATTCCTCAAATTCTTTATTTTATTATATCTTTACTTTTTAGTTATTTTATTTATTTTTATAGAAACTTAGATTGGAATTTATGAACGTAAATTTTATTAAAAATTTTTATTGTTTTTAAACATTAATACTGTTATAAAACTTCCAATATTCATTTCCAGTAGAGAAAATTTACAGTTCACGTTACATATGTACTATGGACTTTCAGTATTGATAATGAATATCGGAATGCAGCTTAAAATGTAAAGTACTAAATATTTTTCCATATTTAAAATATGTTATAAAATATAAAAATAAATAAAACTTATAATTGCATTTAGTGCACATAACCTTTGATCTGGCACATCGATTGTCACATGTATTTGTATATGGAAAAGGTGTACGAATTTATTAAATAGTAAGATAATAGAGAATTAAAATAACAATAAAAGCTTAATTTGTTATCGTTACTATAAAAATATAACAACGTTATTATTATTACCAACAGAAAAAATAATGATTGTTTTCGAAAAAAGTAACAATAACGGTAACGGCGGTACAGGTAAAGTACTACTTTCCAATCTTGGTTGAATAAAAGATGGGTTATTGGATACCATGATATCTTTTCTTATTTGCACTGCACTTTGGTGACAGTAGTCAAAATTAATTTTTTACAGTCTGTTCATAATATGGAGATTAAAGATTAGTATTTGTTGCATTGTCGCTGAAATTCGATTGCAGAGGCAGTAGAAAGTTTTCTAAGGGTGTACATTCTTGACGTAATTTTGAAAAATGTGTTGGATATTAATTTTATAACTTTAGTCTAGCTTGTAAACGTGGAATGTAACTTTTAAATAATATAATTAAATTAAATTTGGCAACGAAATGTACTTGTATCAGACGTATAAAGTTATAGATACTATACATATAAGGGTGGGGGTCATTAAATGGCTCGCAATTGAAGTGCGACCACCTTTAGCAAGTTTAATGGACGACAAATTAATTTTAACTGTTGAAAGAATAATGACATAAAATTCTAATTTTAAAACATAGCTTATTAACCTTTTAATAGCCAAGATGTTAAGACATAATAAACCTGTGTCACCAAATCAAAACGAAGACAAAAATAATTTTTGAGATATAATAAGATATTACAAGATATTCTTGTAAAAATTATAAATTAGAGATTTATAAAAATATCTAGTGCAATGTAGTTAGTGATATTCAATATCCCATCTCCTATTTAATAATCCGAGCATTACTTTTTCTCATTTCGATTTTTTGTTAGTTCTGTTCATATCGCTTATTTGAAGAACTTTTAACTATAGGTAATAGGTATCCTTTTCCAATAAATTGCTATTTTAAATAGTTATGTATGTCACATGAATATCTTCTTTTGTTAGTTACTTCTAAAAAAAAAAAAAAAAATGGTATCCGATAACGCTTTTCCTCTTTTATACATTTAACGTTTTAATAATTATTGTTTTTATTCTCTTTTAATTTATATTGAAATAAATTTATACAAATTATCTGTAAATCAAGAAGAGTAAATTTCATTAACAAATGCAACAATTTTCTATTTCTAATCTAATAGTTTGTTTTCTAGTAATCTAATCATGTAAATTGCATTGATTAAAAATTGATCTAATATTTATTTATAATAATTTTAATCATTTTCTTTTTTTTAATTGTGCACTGATATAATATTTGATATAAACTGTACATTTTAATCTGTGAATCAAAGAGTTGAAAAATATAAAAGACAGCATATATTGGTGAGAAAAAGAAAAAACAAATGGAAAAGCATCCGATTTAGGTTGCGCGAGTGTGCTTGAGCGAGGTACTCGAAATTAATCCGTCGAGAAAAGAGCTCAACGTGATTCATGAATCACGATTAAGCGGCTAGAAATGCGACATCTGTTTTATCACCATTACGGCAGCAAAATTCTCTTTAAAGCGGCAAAAGAAAATGTCATTTGCGTATTAGTTTATCCTAGATACTATTTGATTGATATTTCAACTAAAGACTTTTCCAAAAATTTTTCTAACGTAAAAATATTATTGGAAAAAGTACTCAAACGTGTGGAAGAGAAATTTATTTTAAAAGAGATAAAAATTAATTTTGACGGATATAGACAAATTTTATATATTCAACTTTATACGATAAAGATTTATCTGTAAAATTAATTTCTTCTCGAACCATATACATGTTGGTGGATGATATTTCGTGAGAGCGCCAAAGTGCGCAAAGCAAAGCAAAGCTGGTTGAGATACGATAAAAATCAAATTAACTTTATATGCCAACAAATTGATGACCCCGAAACAGGAGATACCAACAACAAGAATTTCACAATTTTGTCGGTAGAAAAGGATAGGACGTGGAAATTAGAAAAGGGAAAGAACAAAGGATGAGACGGTAGGAAAGATGAGGGGCAAGGGGAAAAGGAAAGAGAGAAGGAGAATGTGTCTGTTCGCGCGCGTGCCTGTGTGACGCAGGTTGCCATTTATGTTACCCTGGGGTGAGATTCCAATTTTGCTTCCTTCCTTGCGCGAATGCTGCACTCTTGCTGTAGTTCCTCCTCGATTTGCAGCAGTCGCTCGTTAGCATTCGTAGAAAGTCATTTGCGGTCGCAATAGATTAGCGGAGAATTTACGCAGGACATTTTCCTACAGACAAATGGCACTGCTCTGATGATGTTTGATTAATATGAAATTATTTTGTCAGATGTGGCACATTCTGATTGCAATTTTTGTTATTCTACTTCTCGAATTTGAGCATTTATTAGAATTAATATATATCATGTTTTTTTATGTGTACTAGTTATTTAAAGTTATTTTAAAATGAAATTATATAATCTTTTATTAAAGTAAAATTATCGAGAATTATCGAGGAATCAATAATTTATGAGATAATATTTTAAATTTTAATTTTACATATTTTGAAATAAAATATAATATATCTCGTAAATTAATCAATTTTTGGTAATTGTAGTTATACTTTTATACACAGTCTAATGAGATAAGTCAATTGGTGTAAAGAAAACACATAGTTGCTTTAAAAAAAATCTGCAATTTGCAATAGGTAATTATGTATCTTTTTTAGAAGGTAGCTATGTATTTTCTTAAATATAAATTTGCATAAAACTATTAAGACAGTTGTCAAAGACTGAATAGTCTACAGAATATTTTATACTGTACGTCGAAATATGCCAGAATAAAGTATAAAATATCTCGTAAACTATTAATTTTTCGATAACTCTAACACTTTTGTATGCAGTATAATTAGAAGAATCATGTAAAAAATCTTATAATTTCATTTCAAAAAAATAGTGATGGCACTTTGAAAAACTAATTTTTCAAAAATTAATTTTATCATTCTTTTCGTGTCCCTTCAGATCATACAACTTTTGTCTGAAACCTTTTTTGTGTATCTTCCATATTTTTCAAAATATTTTCTTGTCAGAAATAAAATAGGACACTTTATATATTTTCGGAAATACGCATCCTTTATAAAATATTTATAAAACATTTTTACAAATTATTATATATACTTGATAATTTTATTAAATTAATGTTATAATTTATAAAAAATAAAACTATAATCCGTATCTGTCTTGTATTTAAAAAAGTATCTAACGTAAGACGTATTCTTGTGTCTGTTTCAGGTGAGTTCCGACTCGTATATCCTAGCTTTGTGCAAAAACCGGGAGGGGCAAGGTATGCAGAAAATAAATCTATAAGCGATGTAGAAAAGTAGGCTAAGCCATAGAATTTCAGATTAGCAGCATCGAAAGAACCCTTTGTGGCAGATTACGGAATAATACCGGCGTTAACCTTTCGACATACTGTATGTCCGAGGATCGATAGAGCTGTTCCTCTTCGATGCAGATTAAATAATGTATTAATGAAATCCGGTATGGCGCAACTCACTCGGAAGTGTTTTTCGGAAGTGCTTGCAAATTTTCATATTTTCGAAAAAACAAATATTAAAATAAAGGATATAACAGTAAAAAAATATAGGATCGGGTTTGTAATAATATTATTTGAATTGAGATTCTTTTTTGTCAATCCATTTTTTCTTTTTGATTATTATACAAAGGATAAACAAAATAATATGAACACCTGGAAAATATTGTACTAAATATTACTTATTTTATTAAGAGGTTGGTTCATTATTTGTTTTTAATACAGATTTTAATCTTGTCTGGAATAATGTCACAGAGATGAGAAGTAATACGTTACAAATAACAAGTCAATGTTAATTTTATTTTTTTATAATTGCTAGAATATAACAGCGATTCTTTCACAAATTTAATAAATATATTAATTAAACAATTATACAATTATTTAATAACATAATTATATTAATTAACCATTTATGCAATTATTAATGCAATTATTATACATATAATTAAACAATTATTAAATTAACAAATTTATAATTAATCGGGAAAGCGGAAAGCAGGCTTCAAATTAAATAATCAAATTAGATAACATGTCAATTTTTAAATAGAATGATTTGATAATGACGTTACAATTTTTCATAATAGTAATGGTGATGTCAAGATTAGAATACTTTTGATAAATAACTCATTATCATTACGCGTTACTCATTGTAAAAAGCAACTCGTTAGTTGATTCGTTCTGTAACGAGTAAAGTTACGTGTTATTTTTTTAATGAGTAACGTGTAACGGTTACTAATCAAAAGTGACTATTTCAACTCTGACCTTACCATTACCGTTATGAAAAATTGTAACATGTTATTATATTGTTATTATAAAAAAATAATACTAATTGTGTAACGGCATTATTCATAATTTTTACTTTCTTATCTTGGTTCGTACAATGCTTAAATAGTCTCTTAGTACAATGACACTATTTTTCTAGTAGAATACCTTTTGAGAAATATTGAAGGAGAAAATCTGTTTTTCACTTTGTCTTTCTCAAAACTGATCACAATAACGATGATGTTTAAGTCAAACGTTACCTTGAAGTTTTGAAGAACAGAAGGAAATTTTGGAAAAAAGCAAATTTCTGTGTGTGTGTCTCCAACATCACTTATTTATATAATTAATTAAAAGATATTCTATTAAAAGAATAATACAACATTCCATTGATGACTATATTCAAGCATTGTATAATTTTTTTCTAAATACGGATAAAATTTGTATTAAAAATAAATGATAAATTAATTTATTATTAATGAAAAAAGTAACGTATATTCTCTAGATGTTCACATTATTTTACCCATCTTCTGTATGTACTATATACACAAAATTGATTGTTAGAAATTATTATTTCTAACTTTTTTCTCTTCAGAATACTATCCTTTATTTGTAATATTAATTAATTTTTATTTTAATATTTTTTTCGTATTTAACAGCACATTCCTTTGAAATTCTATCTCAACTTTGCATTCATATGATTTAACGAAATGCATTACGGAGTACCGTCTAAGTTGCCACTCTGCGCTTCGAAACGAGCGGATAATCGTAATCCCGACTAACGGAGCGAGCGATATATCAACTCGACACTAACGCGATAATTAACGATGACTTATGGAGAAGGTCGCCGCGTGCACGCAGGTACAATGAACGAAGCAATTAACGTTGGAGTAGAACTGTTGGCCGTGTTGTCGCCAGTACCAAAATGAACTTTGTTAGTTCCTAATTAAATGGAACAGATCAGATCTCTTGTATTGTTAAAGATATGGCATTGAAGCAAATTGGAACTTACGTTCTACTAATTTGAAAAGAGAATTTTAGTGATGACAATAAGTTAATTAATATTCATTTATTTTATTGGCATTTCAAAAAAATATAAAATCTCTCAAGAGGGCCATACAACTATTATTCTTCTCTTTTGTCACGCTGTTAAAGAAGCTGAGAGAAATGTGGATTTATCCTCTCTCTTTGCCTCAGGGAGAGGCTAAAAAATCTCGAGATACGGCTTGTAGAAAAAGCACGACTCATCTTCTTTCTTTATGTATAGGCAAGATTGTAACTTCTTAAACTAACACTGTCCAAATATGGATTTGTGTCCCTTGATATCACTATCATTTTTTTCCGCTATTCTTTTTTCGTCATTCTTTTGTTCTACATTTTATTTTATGCAAATATATCTTATTAATAAATTTTCATGGATTTCTAAGATTTCTTTGTCGTTTTATATTTTAGGGTTTATATTTTATGCTTTTATTATTTCATGAAATACACTTTATTTATATTATAATAATTATTTTCGGTTTTAAAATCTTTTTTTGAAAAAAAATTTATTCCGTTCTCCGCTTTGAATTTTGTTGGCGCACGCGTACTTGTATTCGCGTCCTTGCTTGCTTCAAACGGTCTAAACGTATACAACCAGCCATAAAACTTTTCCGGTTTGAGAGAGGAAGAGGAAGTGGAGGTGGGGCAGAGGAGGAGTTCGCGCCTCGTTTTATTCCGAACAGTATATAACACTGGACAGTACCAATGCAGCCTACGATGCAAAGCTGCAGTTGCAACGCGAGAAAAGAAGAAATAGGGATGGAGGGAAAAGGAATGAGTAGACCGATATTAAAAGCTTCGTTTTATTCACGGTGTACGTATGGGATATACTATGCATTTTTTCGTTCGATCGAAAGTATGATCCGAACAAAAGCAGTTTTTTTTCTAAATTAATCCTTGACACCCGTTGAATGTTTTATTGTATTTTCTTTAATAGAAAACATTTATTTAATCTAGTCTAAGCTATAATATGGAAATATTTAAATAAAAAAACGAAATGTTATTAATTGCATTTGCGATAAATCTAAACGATAAATCTACCTGTTTTTCAGGTTACTTCTAAATACATATATATTGTTTGCTTTTAATTAAAATGGCACTTTGATGAGAAGGAGGGTGATGTTAGAGATGCTGATACATCAGCAGTATTAAATTGATTGTCAATTTAATTCTGTGATATTACTTTTCTGATTCAATTTAAGAGCTGTGTTCGAAACATGAGATTAAAATTTTTTTTTAAATATATAAAAAATATTACATTGGCACTTTTGAGAGGAGGGTGATCTTAGAGATGCTGGTACATCAGCAATAATAAATTGATTGTCAATTTAATTTTGTGATATTATTTTTCTGATTCAATTTAAGAGCTGTGTTCGAAATATGAGATTGAAACTTTTTTAAAATATATAAAAAATATTATATTAAATCTTATGTCACATATTTCTTAAATATAAATACAAAAAGAATGTGATTAATAACATAACTAAAAACTATGATGAATTAGTCTTGAAATTGATAAAATTAGTAAATTGAGAAAAAAATGATAATCGCCCGTTAAGATATACAAAAAATATTTTTTAAGATTTTATTTTAATATTATTTTTAAAATATTGTTTTTAAAATATATTATTTTTAATAACGAGTGTTGTCTTTCGTAAATTGCATTTGTATTTTTTACTCAAATTCTTCTTTCAGTTGAACCAAGTCTATATAATAATTGAGAAAATTGTAATATTCCATTGTCACACTGCGCGACCCGCATTTGAATTTTTTTTTTGTGCTCGCGAAAATTTTACGACCGGAAATTTGTTAAAATTTATTTCCCGCATGCAGTAAGCTATCCACGCATTTACACGCACAGACAGCATGTAGATACTAACAGATGAGGGCGTTCTACTATTTTGAACGATAAGAAGGCCGCGTGTATTTTACTGTGGATGACATCGATAAAATAAATGAGAATTGTTAGAGCTCGTTGCATTTTAATGAGACGCAATTTATCATGTGAAATGATTTTCTTGGACAATAGCTGGATATACTTTTGCCATCTTCGGGATTTTCTCGCTGCAATTTCTCGCATTTCTCGCGGGAACAAATTTTCGTGCCACATAAACTAATGGTGGCGTGCCTAACTATATATAAACATGTTCGTGCACCGGTAAACTCCCATAATCCATGGACGCAATTTGAAACTGCGAACTTTGTAACTGGAATGCCAGGTTGACCGAAAGGTTACTGGGTTGCCGATTGTTCGGGGAACGAACTTCCAGTTTTGTCTTTATTGCTATGTACGATGATGGATCCGACGCGCTGAATAATTTAAATCTAATAAAAAAAATCTTAAATCCTTTCTCTTATAATTAGATCTCGATAAAAGCCAAATAAAATGACTTCTGGCTTTTATGCGAACAGAATATATTATTGAATATGCGCGCAGGTCGCTTTAATCGCGCGCTCCTTCGTGTACTTTTTTAAAATTAAATTAACGCAGAGTGCATAATTTAATCTGTTGCCTTGTTGCCGCTTTGCGTTTAATGACGCCCAATTCTACAATCGGAATTAACGCTGTGCAACGGTGGAATAACTTGTACCGAATGTTGGCCCGGGTGTGAGGAGAGAGGAAAACAGTATCGCGCTGCCGTGTAGATATATATCATCTGTTATCTGAGTATACGCAAAGCATGTGTATCGAGCGCGGGAATGAAATACCGTCAGCGAGAGATAGCGAAAGAGGAAATCTATTCCAATGAAATTATCCTATACAATAGGATGGTTCCAACGAGGATCGAATACCATCGATATAGTCGATCAAGTGATCTAGCTGATATATAATCTAGTCAAACTTTTAAATAGAGATGTTAAACTAGTGTGATATACAGCACCGTACAGCATTGAAATTGATCAGAGATATCTCAGAAATATTATTTACTATAAATTGAAAGAATGAAACATTTCATAAAGATTGCACAATATTACGTCTGCAACATTTTTTAAATGTATCTGGGATAGCAAAATGTCCGCGATTCTTGAACTTGAAACAATGCAGAAAGGTTATTGAAAAAATGTAAAATCTTTCTGAAATATTACTGATCGTAATCCTCTGAATATAACAAATTGAAATTTAAAGCATTTCAAAAATAATATATAAATTTATTATATTCAGAGGATTACAAGTATTACAAAGTTCAAATAAAAATTATATTTATATAAAATATAGTTCATGTTTTTTTTACATTTATTTTTTGCAATTTGATTAATATAATAAATGTAAATATGATTACACGCGAAACGCTCTGTGTGACGGCGCACTGACCTTATATGTTAGCATACGACGCGAGTGGACTTGGAAAAATTTCGCTTGTCTAGTCGGTGAAAGCAACAAAGCAAATTTTCTGCTTAGGTATAGTAACATGTCCAAGCAGAAAATTTGTCCAATTTGAAAATTTACTGAACACATACACACACACGCACACGCACACGCACACGCACACGCACACGCACACGCATACGCACACGCACACGCACACGCACACGCACACGCACACGCACACGCACACACACACACGTGATAGATTTTAGAAACATTTCTATTGCAAAGTTTCATATGACAATTTGCAGAATCCTTTGCAGAAGTATTGCACATGTAGTATGAAAGGCTGGAACCTTTCTGAAGATTTTCTGTTACAATCGGTGTTGTATGAGTATATAAGAAAGATTCTCACTCACATAGCAATGATCCATCAGAGATTTGCCTCAAAAACTAAAATATAATACTAATAGTTGGAACAAATTGATTCTACTCAAAATAACATATTTTATTATATCATGCGTGCTACATTAATATACAATATAATCATTTACAATTTGGATTCTTAGTTACATCATCTTAAAATTAATTGAATGAAATTGTGGACCTCCTTGACAGATTTAATTATTAAAAATTTTGCATTTATTTTATATTTCGTTTTCTAAAGAGGACAAAATGGACATTGATGCTGAAGCGATAGGGGAAGTTTATCAATCCGGGAAAATCGTGGGACTGATACGGGTACGTATGTCCAAAAGCTATACGATATTTTCGCTATCTCCGTAATAATCTCTGTCCTAGTTTACTTAGTTTACCTAAAGCTAAACCGTATGAATAGATCTTAACTCAGTCAGACGCAAGTTCGCACAGAGATCATCCGATCCTGACCGGAGTTAACCTTCTCAGGCTGACTACCTTTCTCATAATAGATTTAACTTGCGAAACCTGGACCTGGATAAGGTTCGTTTCTCTCAGATCTTCACGGAGAACCATTGGCAAACGCTGCGATAGCTAATTAGTCGTTTCTGTTCGTGAAATATCCAATCAGGAGATGGGAAATGTTTTGTCCGCAGCGAAACGTCGCGTCTTCGCGCTCAATTCGTTCCGTATTGTTGAGTGCGCCGTGAGATGCATTGTTCTCACTGATGGAAACGTGATTTAACTGGTATCCAATGAGGAGAATTGTCTTCAACATCATCCTCAATAAATACATTCACGAGATAGTGTGCGCGAATGAGAAAAGAAGAGGAGGGAGAGAAGCATTGTGATAATTTTGATCCAATTAGCAGGAAGCGAACTTAGTAATCAGATAAAGAATTGAGAGGGAAGTCCCAGAGATCTTTTATATAGTAAATATAATTTACTGGCGTATGCAATGCTTGCCGTTATCCATGTAAAATTAGTTAGATATAATTACAGAAGGAAAGTCACCAATATTGGCATACTACTTTGTGTTTTCGAGTAATATTTCTTAAACAAAAGCTAAAAATAAACTTTAAAAACATGAAAACAACTAAAAAGTCTTCTATCAGATGGTAGCAGTTTTTATAGTACTATTTCATATTTTGTAATTAATGTGTAATGTTTAATGCAACATAATCCAAAAACAGTGTTTGAGAAATTGGGTCTCAAAACTGGCACAGTAGATAGTAATAGCAAAATTCAGATACAGCCTCTTAAAATAGGAATCAATTATAAACTAAATTGATAAACTAAGTAGTAAAATATATTTTATGTATTAAACAATAACGTTTATAACATTAAAAGGCTAGAATTGCGTTCTCACTTTACACATATTTTGACACTTTATTAGTGAATTTGTCGCGACCGACAACATTTTTCCTACTGTATTAAAGAAAATGTAAAACAGTTCATGAAACATCTGCCAACATTGTAGTTGAAGATTTTGTTATTGCATTCTCACGGAGAGATATACCGGTTTACGCTGCACGATTTTATGTTCTAAACCGCACTATGAGGAAAATATGAAAAAGAAAAATGTAAGCAAAACAGTTTTAGGAAGTTACAAACATGTAAAATGACCTAATATTATAAATAATATCCTCACAATTGTTCAAACTATGAAATTTGCAAATGAAAATCGTGCAAATTTTATTCTTACTTTTCAAAAATTTGTTTCTAGCAGATTTTATATAAAAAAAGCCATGAATATGTTAACAATTGGTTTTTATTTCATTAATTATTTAAACAGATCGTGTCTTTATCAATATTAATACAATGCAATATTTAGTTTCCGAGAAATAAGGGGGTGAGACCTATACCCATATTGGCGACTTGCCTCTATTGTACATATAATTACAGATGAAGAAGTGGCTTTACATCTTATCTTCAACCAGATTATTAGAAGTAGTATCTCCATCTTTATCTTAGATAAAGTAAATGTTATCATTTTCAAATGATTTAAGTTAACGTGAAAGATGAATATGAAATATTGTTCTTAGCTTTAACCTCCAAGTTTCCGTTTATCCTATCAGGATAATTTTTGAACTGATAACAGATTGCAAAAATCAAAATATAGTAGCGTAATGTAAAAATTACCCCAAAACTATTATATAAGTGATTCGAAAATTTTTACAAGTAACTTTGCCAAAGTTATTATAATATGAGTTACATGTTTCGTCTATATTTTTCAATTTTAATTTTTATTTGCATATTGATTAAATCGAAAGAAGAACATTTTTTATCAGATTAAATTATTTGAAAAATTCTTGTTTCTAAAAAATGAAGATTTATAAATAAAAATATAAATATATTGTTTTTGTATCCTAAATTATTTTGCTTAATAGCAATGTTATCTTAAAATTATTAAGATAAAATAATGTATAATTTTATCTTTTATCTAGATGAATTTAAAATAAAATCATCTTTACCTTATCTAACAATAGGACACGTTTACACGTACATATAAATTTCTCTTATCTTCATCTGCATAATTTTTAAGTTATCTTAGCATAACATTGGACTATGTATAATGAATAAAAACTCTCTTTACATAAATATAAAGATGGACCTAATATTTAAAAATAAATCTCGAACGAGATAAGATACCTTCTCACTCTTTATGCTCGCGTGAAGAATCTTGTGTATTCAGTGAAACAGGAATCTGTTAACGAGCACGAGTAGCGAAGTTTCGTGCCACCGAGGACGTCCATGCAAAAATGGCAAAATGAAAGAGACCGGTGTTTCGCCGACGGGGAAATTCCAGAAAAATACGCGCGCGAGTATTGCCTGCGAGCGTAGCATATTTCTCTCGCTTCATGTAGGATTTTCCTGTTTCTTCAGGGTGAATCTCGAAAAATTGAAATCACGAATCGTCAAAGACATTCCCTTGAGGATCCTTATGGTCGCGTAAATGTAATCATAAGATTTCATTATCGGTGATTCGAGGCGATATTGCTGCCTTATCCTCTTTTTTTCTGATCCCATCAACATTAATACTACTTTACTAGTCAAATTATTGCTATTTATCGGATAAAAATCATCCCTTGCCTTTCGATAATCTGAAATATAGCTTTCCAATAAATATCTTTCGATACTTAACTGAACAACATACGGCTTGTCGGTTAGAAAAAAAACATCCGAGCAAAATGGAGCGTGGAAACGGAATGAGAAATTCAATAGTGAAAAATGAACGTTTGCATCGTGAACGTGGAAAAACTCGAATAAAAGTGTAAACAATTCAATCGTTTTTTGAAAATGTAGCTGAATTAAAAACTAACAGAAACCACATTGAGTAGCGTTCATATAAAAAATTCCGAATAGAAATGTATTTTTTCTCTAAATCTTTAAAGTTGATTTTTCATAAATGAAAATTTATTTGCGCATGCTTCGCGATAGCTCTTTATTTTTAAACATTAAATGCTTTTGTAATTAATTAAAAAATTTCAAAATAAATTTCGCTAACAGAGAGAGAGGAAAGCGTATTACGGATTAAAAGAATTTTAATTTAATTTTATTAAGGATATAAATTAGATATAGACCTTTCAAATTTAAATACACGATATTAAAATTGTTGAAGTTGCCGACATATAAAATTGTCATATAATAATATTTTGGATATCAGGCTGGAATATGAGCACATTATTAGAAGTATTACGTGCTATCAACGCAACTACTATTCCTGCGCATTATTCCTCACACGCATAATACGGTTTACGTTATCACATTGGAGAATAATGGAGAAATGGAGTAGTTGCGAAATTACTCACATATATGGTAACTGTGAGAATCGATTTGATGGGATGTAAAATAGAGACAAAGATAGAGAGAGAGAGAGAGAGAGAGAGAGAGAGATAGAGAGATAGATAGAGAAAGAGAGAGAGAAACGACTAAAAAAATACTCCTAGTGAATTGTATTTCCTGGATAACATATAATTTCAATCTCATAACTCTTCCATAGTTTTTCCATAGTTATTTTAAATTTTTTTGAAAAAAAAACTAAAATTATAAATGTTTCTAAGTAACATCACAGAAAACATGAGCGGATTTAATTGTTTCAATTCCTTTTGATATAATCATATAAAAAACAATATTAACAAAATCATTTTTATTTTAAAGTTTACATGTACGATAATAAATTAAATTTAAAAAGATTATAAAAATTTTTAAATAATTTTTAATGTCAAATACATTTTTATGTTACCGCGACTATATTAAATTGCGATGATTAAATAACGAGTGAGTCTGATATTTTGTAAAAAAAAATCGATTATGAGAGTAAGACATTATAAAATAATATACAAAATGATAAAATTAGCTCTTAGTATATAATATGCTAAAATTTAATTATCACAATGTTTATTTGCGGAACAACGAATAAAATTGAAGAGCAGCGCATTAACAGTTCTATTTATTATTATTTAATTGTCACTTTTCATACATATAATTTCCCACATTTAAAACCTGCTATTTTTCTAACTTAATCTAGTAGTATTATTAAACAATGAGATTGCTACTATAATGTTTCGTTATGCAAGTAATTTGTAAATTTATTACATGAGATAATATTTCTGTGGAAACCACTTGTGGTTACAATGCATTTACATTATCGTGTATACGTGTATCGCATACGGATTTTTGACATTGCAACGAAATACTCTTCGTATCGAATATTATGTGCCGGACAATATATTGCGATTAGTTTCAAAAAGTTGTTATTTCCGAGAGGGAATGCGGTTTATTTCAGTAAAATTTACGCACATTGTGGTAGCTTCAACTTTATCCTTGGTTAATCCGTTCATCAGCGTATCGTATTGCTGACCCAGAAACAAGGCAAACATTACATCGAGTTTAAATCTCATATTCCGAACTCGACGGCGCGACGCGGCGGACGTACTTTATTAGATTACAAGCGCTAATATTTGCAATTGTATTGCGAGGATTCGACGACAATCCGAAGATCGCAATTTCGTTAACGTATCACCTAGAGTTAGTGATAATGATCATTAATTAATATTGTTATATGCTTATTTAATATAATTGCTTCGTATCTTTAATTTTTTATAGATGTACAGAATTACATGAATTATGAAATTATGAAATAATCAATATTTTTCAGTACTAAAAAATATATAAATACGTATATAATCTGGCGCATATAGGTATACAATACATTTGGATCTTAACATTTGAATATTATCTTTATTATTCACACACATGTGTGTGTGTGTGTACAAAGAGATATAGATTCTCTCCTCTTCTTCAACACATATACATACATAGGTTTATAACATTGAATCTCGGATCTACTGACTAAATATTGTTATTTCAAATATCGGAAATCCTTTTTTCTCTTGACATTCAAAAATATACGAGATTGAAATATATTGTGTACGGTATTTATTAACGACATTTTGAATTGATTATTCATTATTCACGATTTGTTAAAAGTGCATTAGGCCGTTTCATTAATTAAAGAAGATTTGACTTCGACTATTACTTAACCCATTAAGTCCCGAGAGGTTCCTCGCGCTCTCTTTCTCTCTCTTTCTCCCTCTTTTCTGTTTTAGACCATTATAATTGGGATTCAAATAAAAATTTTTAGACCGCAATTAGTATTGGGAGGTAAAAAAGAGTTGTTCTTTTCGATAATCTAGTCGGCGATGGGGTGAGATATCTAAATAACGTATATAAAGATTGAAAGTGATGATTAAAAATGTAAAAAGTTCCTGCCTTTTTATTGGCAAATATAAAACAAATAAATGATTTAATCTTTATGTTTTTGAATAGATTAATTTGATGTAACACGAAAGAAAAACAGCAAATGCATTTGCCATTTTTCTTTCGTGTTTTTGACAATTTCACGAGTCCAGATTTTTATATTTAATTTGATGTAATTATTATTTGTATAATCTATAAATCTGTCTGAAAATTATAGATTCAAGGAAGTGGAAAAAAGATGATAAAAAAGCTTTTTTTGTTTCTTGAGATTTTCAAACATTGAAAATAAAAAAAAAAGATTTTTTATTTTATCCCTTTTAAACCTTAAGAAGATAAAAGACGGTACAAACTTTAATCTCTCAAAATCTACATCCAAATAACATCGAATAAGAAAATAAAAAAATTTTACGATTTTATCCTGTTTCATTTCCGTTTCATCCTCTTAAACCTATTTAACTAATTTTTATTATTGATCATACTCAAATAATAAAATCACAAAATCATATTTGTTTAAAGTTTATCAGTAAAAAGGTAGAGGTTTCTTATTTTTTTAGTTTCTCCACTTTCAGTCTTTATATTTTTTCAGATATCTCATTCCATCGCCAACTAGATTTTACGCGGAAAGAGCAATACTTTTTACCTCTAAATACCAATTACAGTTTACATTTTTTTTTAGGACGCAAGTTGCAAGAATTTAAAGCGAAAAATCGTGTACGGATTTCGTAGGACTCAATAGGTTAATATTTTAATATTACTTGAAATAAGAAAAGAACACTTACAATTAGTAATAAAGCAGTCTCTATTTGAATTAATTTCTGAAATCTGGAATAAATAGACATTTAAAATTTGATAACAAACTAGATAAGAGTCTTTCTCCATTATTTAGTGATTTTTCTGCGCAGTTTTAAAAGTTTCTGCATGAGTTTTTGATTTTTCTTGAAATTGAATTTTTTGCTTCATCGGAAAAAAAATCTGTAAATCCTCACATAAATATTTACGCGCATATTGAACATGTCGAACTGTATTCCCTTTATAAGTAATAACTGGTAGTCTCTCTCACTTCCCAGCATGCATTCTTGATTCAGTTAAATACCTTTGCCATCAGGTGGCGAAATCGGTAATTTCTCGAAGCATTCGAACTCGTAAGTGCGAGGAATACATTTAATTTTACAAAATCATTTCCTTCGATAGCGGAAACGAGGAGAAGGCGGAGGAAAAGGATCTCTCGTAATTACCATTTAAAGGCCATGTCTGTAGTAGCTGAGTAACGCCTTTGTCGCGTACAAATTGCGAACCAATAAAATTCAGAACCAATTCGCAGAGAAGTACTTGCTTATTTAACTTGCAAAAATATCCCTGTTCGTCTATATTCGATTGTTATTTTGGACTATTCTCTCTGAGAATCACATATTATATTTTTATCCCTTAATTCTTTCAACATTGACACGATATTCTGCAACAACTGCGCTTTTTCTGGCTTGTTAAGTCCCTGCTGAACTTTAAATCAATTTATTGATAATTTAATGATCTTAAGATGATATCATTCAACATTTAAAAAATTTAATAATATATTTACATATACTTTTTAACCGAATCATAAAGTAAAACTTAATTAAGATAAAATTTACTTGGAATTTTTTTGTTTCACGGACTAGTCGCAGAAGTAATTAAGTAAATATCAAGCATGAATCAAAAAGTTTTTTCTAATCAATTGTTTATTTGTTTTTTTTATTTCTCTGCTTGCACTCCTTCCTCTTCCTCTTTTTCTCATTTTATCGCAGAGGAGTTATCCTTCGTCAGTTTATATGGATCTTTTTTGGATTTTTAAAGAAATGTATGAGCACGAAAGAGAAAGAGGAGAATGAAGTAAAGGGAAGGAAGTGTGAGAAAAAAGCGCGAGATAGCGAGCCATCGCTTTCAATTCTTGTGCAAATTAATGTCCGAATCGACGGCTTTATCTTGCGAAAGTAGATATATTTCTTTCATTGAGAAATTCCGGCGAAGTTTCCGCATCGGGATTAACGGCCTCGTTATGCGTCAAGTGCAAGAGCATCCGAGAATAGAATATCCGAGTAGTCAATAGAACTCTCTTGCGGTAATGCTACGTTATTCATATTAACTTAATCGTTTTGAAAGACTAATACGTAATATATTATTTTACATAATCGTTGTAATATGAAAATTACGTTTAATTATTGTAATATGATATAATAATTGTAATTAAATCTTGGACAAATTTATTATGATTTGGTAATATGCACATTACATTTAATAAAACACATTTTTAAATAATTTTTAAAAAAATATGTAACAAAATAATCACGCCAGTAAAAAATATGAAAAAAAATAGCACAAAATAACATGAAATAGAAACAGTGAAACACAATAATGAAAACAAAATAGAAACAATTTAATAATAAATGAAAATTGCATACCGTTTTATTACGTTTTATTTAAAAATATTGATGTCGAGTAAGGTGAAGAGAAATTGATATCAAAACAATTTTGCAAATTGGGTTGATTAATTTCTATTAAGCTGTTAAACTATACTTATGAAGTGTATCACGTATTTGAAACATGTCGAGAGGATTGAAAGTGAAAATGAGAGAACTCTGCTGTGAAGGAAGTAAATAAAATTTTCGTGCCGAAATCGATCTGCGTCGAAGAAGAAATCTGGCGGGAAAAGAACCAGAGTGACGGCATATGATCAGCCAATCGAAGACGTCGTCTATCGTGGCGGTCCAGAAAATATAATTTATCGTTCGATTCACGATCCAGTCAAGCGTGTGGACCGCGTATAAGTGGCGTATATCCACATGGGCTGCCGCATAAGCTATCGCGTTTCCGCAGGAATGAACGAAAGCGCCTTAACATCGCCATAACAAAACGCATCATTCAACAATGTACGGGACGCACACTCGCGTGAGCGACGTACACACCAAGATCCGTGAAATACGTTATAAAGGCTCGAGAAGCAAATGTAGCGACATGGCGTTGCGATATTATGGCGACAACGTAAATAAACATTGCTGAGGTTGATATCGCCAAGTGAGTGGAAGATTTGTTATGGCAATTACGTTAGGTTCTGGTACGAGAGGATAAGACGAAAACTGGTTGGGAGGTGTCAGGCTTCGCCATATTCTTTTTTTCTTCATTGATCTTCAATGCGGTCAGCTGATTGATTATCCTTCTCCCTTTTCTTTTGTGGAAGAGAAAAAAATTTGATATAAATGAAATAGTGATCTCTCCGAATTTTTTGTTCCTTGGAGAACACAATATTGTTTTCTTCTTCCGTGTCATTTCTTTTCGTTTTTTCTTTTGTTATGTATTATACATTTTTACGTATTTTTCTCATCGCTGTAATCTTTGTAATAAGTGTTTGTCGTTATCTAAATATACAATTATCTAGATAATTATCTAGTTGAAGAAATGGTTTTAATTTATCTTTATGTGCCTTATTAAAATGTATATTACTTCCATCTTTATTTTAGATAAAAAAAGTGTCCTTTTCTTCAAATTATCTAAATTAATGTAAACAACAATGAGTATAAAATGTTATCTTTAACTTTAATCTCCAAGGTACCATTTATCCTAACAGAAAAATCTTAAAATGATAACAACAGATTGCCCAGATCAGAAAAAAGTAGCGCAATGTAAAAATGCTTTAAAACTATAAGTGGTTCGAAAACTTTTATAAGGAATTTTGTGATTATAATGTGAGTTATATATTTCGTCTATATTTTTTTATTTTGATTTTTATTTATATACGTATTGATAGAAATCAAAAGGACATTTTCTTGATAGATTGAATTTCAACAACTTTAAGAAATAAAGATTTATAAATGAAAAATATGAATACATTGATTTTATATCCTAAACTGTTTTGTTCAACATCGTTATTATCTTAAAATTACCTAGACAAAATAATATATAGTTTTATCTTTTATCTAGATAAATTTAAATCATCTTTATCTTTTTTAAGATACATTTACATATAACTTATTTTATCTTTATCTAAATAATTTTAATTTATTTAAACGCAACACTAACTCGTTTATATATCAATAAACTTTCTATTTTATCTCACCGCGCAATTATAAGCCAATCGTATCACATAAAGCATTTTGGAAGGAAAATAAAATAAAAAATTGCATGCATTTTTAATACTTAGATTCTCATGAATTTCTTAATTACATTATTTTTATATGTACTTTAACTCTCTATGGCATTCCGTATATGTAAATAGCGATCTATATGATAACAAAATTAATATAAATAGTTATCTAATTGTAAATAAATCCGTTATTCTGAGCTGGTGGATTCCGGTGGTGCAATCGAACGAACGAGCGAAGCCCCACCATCGCGCAGTGTCACCATCGATATCCGCAGTGCCGTTGTTGGCATCCGGCCAAAATCTATCCTTCGCTTCCACACCCCGCTACGTACTTTGTAAATCGAGGTTACCCGGGCTTCTAGCGACGCGCCCCTTTATCGTCCGAGTTTTCGGGCCGTAATCCGACATAAGGTCAAGATTGCACTCATTGTGCGGATGGTCAAATCTGTCGTAACCAGATTTTGCAAAATGCTCGCTACAAATTTTGTCATTGGGATGGCGACAGAAATTAATTGAAACAGAATCTACACGGAAAGAACGATCTTATTGAAGCTAAATATTTAGTTGATGGGTACAGATCTGAAAATAATTTTATTGGATCATCAAATTAATTGTGATGGATGTTCAAGTATAATGAGCAATGCTGCAAAACATTTTGACATTCTAGCAATTCAGTTTAAGAGTCCAACATAATTATTTTGATGGCCTAACCAAGTTATTTTCAGATCTGTACCAACTCAATTTTTAAATACTTTAGCAAAACCGTTCTTTCTGTTCTTTACTAATAGAATATAATTATATATATCGAATAATATAACTAATATAATTAATCAAATTAATAATTAAATATTGTATTTTTTACTTATTGAGGTTTTGGCTATACAGTACTAAAAATTATCGAAATTTAATCCTTAAACACACCGATCCTGTAAAATACGGAAATACATTTTCGCGTCTGAGAGACTTTTTCAACTTTGAGAAGCTGTAACTTTGATACAATCGATATTTTTCAACAATTTTTTTTTAAAATGAAAGTTCAGACTCTTAGAAATATGACTGCACAATCGGCATTGCTGAAAAATAATTTATTGTGAAGTTATAAATGAAAAACCATTAAGCAAAAATGAGAAATTGGTAAAAAATCCACTTTTCCTTCAAAAAATCATATCTTTGCAACAAAAAACTTTTGAGGACTTTCAAATACGGCGTTTTAAAGCTAAAGAGTCATACTTTAAAAAAAAATTATACTATTGTCATTCCTTTTAAAAAGTATAATTATGTAACAAGGAGAACATGAGATATTTTTGGGTATCTAAAAATCCACTTTTTAAAAAAAAATCATATCTTTGCAACAAAAAACTTTTAAGGACTTTACAATACAACATTTTAAAGCTCAAGAGTCATACTTTGAAAAAAAATTATGTCATTGTAATTTCTATTAAAAAATATACTTATGTAACAAGGCGAATATGAGGTATTTTTGATTAATTCGTGTCTAAAATTGAAAATTGATGTGTTTCATGATATATTTCGGAAAAGCTCCCTTTTCTACAGCACTATATATATAGTATTCTAACTTTAGACAGAGTATATACGAGTAACATCCGCGAAAGGACCTGTTTGAACGTGTTTTGTCCAGCTATTTTATGTAAAATATTTACAAAAAAAAATTTTATTCACACATTATGTTAGTCCCACAGACCCTAACAAAACTTTGCTGCCGTGCCGTTCGAATTCTAGTTGATCAATAAAGTTGATCAACCATATCAATCGAAAGAGGAGATTTCTATCTTTTCTTACCTCCGAACCTCCTGTTTTCTTCCGTCTTTACACAGTAAATGTTCCAAGCTTCATATGGGGTCTCTCTGACCCACTTACGTGTTCAAGGGTTAAAGACTTCAGATGCTTCTTTAGTTTAATCTTTTTTTTCTAATCAACAATAAAATTTTGTTCAAATAATTGAATTTTGGTCCTAAAATCTGAACTGCAAAGAACAAAACAGCGAATTATTTGGGTTATAATCATTTATAAAGCGTAAATGACTGTAGTTTGTTGTAATTTTAGATAAATAACTTTTAAACGAGTAAGTGGATGCAAATGAAATTTTGCACCAATATTTATTAGAGTTTTATTAGAACATATATGGACAGCTTATAAACCAATAAGAGAATTGTGATTTTCCAAATTGTATTCAAACATAATAATAGATAAAATAATCTATAAAATTTTTATATTTTTGATAATATTTTGAGATGCAACATACATCCTTAAATAGATGCAAAATGGCAAATTCTGCTCGGTTTCTGCTGTCAGATTATGTCAGCACACTATACTGGCAGGACACGAGCGTAATGCAAATATAGTTGATGCAAATTCGTCACAATATTCTGCTAAAATCTGTTAGCAAACTGCTAACATACTGTTACCACTTTGTTTACTGGAGATTTTGTCAACATATTTTCCATTTTCTATAAGAGTATAATGTGCATTTTCTGAATTATCTATTAGTATAAAAAATACGATTCTAGATATATAATGTATACGTAATTATTTATTATATCATTATAATCGATACGATCTTTTTATTTTGAATTATGAAGATATGTAAGGGAGACCGGCGTTCGTTGGCATTGAGCTCCGTATACGTATTGATGACGAAAGAAAAGTTATCCCAAAATATAAATATCTTTTATAATATAAAAGTACTATTCCAAATTATTTAAATCAAACAAGTATTACAATAAAGAAAGGGGAGAATCTAATTCAAGAGGTAAATTTTCGAGCATTTCAAAATTTCGTATTAATGTTCTTCAGCTTAAAAGAATAAATTTAAGTCACATATTATTATTTAAAAAAAAGTTTCTATTATTATATGACATATTATTTTGAATAATAATAAATAATTCGTTATAATAAAATAATTTAAATAAAATATAGCGTGATATGTGCCAATTTACCTCTTGCTATCGGGGCAAGTAAGTTTGCTACGATGCAGTATCTTCATATTTTACTTATAAAGAAACTGTATCATATATATTATATAGAATCGTTTCTGGCATGAAACTGCAGAGGAAGCTGATGTTTCTCTACCACATTAATTTAATCAAAATAATTAATTGTTTAAACTGTTAAATGCCGAAATTGTGAACTGAGCCCTGGTCTTCTACCTTTTTAAAAATTACCCGGAATTCTCTTTAAATGAAGCGGTTGAACTAAAATCGAAAAAACAATCAAACAACGGTCAAGCAATCAATAAGGAATATTACTTAAGCGTTATCAAGCGTTTGTACGAGGCGATCCGCAGAAAACGATTGGATTTGTGGAAAAACAATTCATGGAGTTTGCACCACGATAATCTACCATCTCATACCATCGATGCTAGTACGCAACTTTTTGGCCAAAAACTCAACAAATATTATTCCTCAAACACTGTATTCATCGGACTTTGCCCCTTGTGATTTTTTCCTGTTCCCAAATCTAAAATTACACTTCGTGGAAAGTATTTTGAGTTGACAGACTATGAAAGAAAATTGTCGCGAGTATCGATAAATAGCTGCTATAACAAACTAACTTACACTTCATTGAAACTCTGTATTGAAACTCGAGTATAGTTATGTCAATTTATCGGCAAAAAGAAATTTCGATTTTGTTTAAATAGATAATTCCGATTTTTTGAGCAAAAGGTATCATGCTTTGTTAATAGTAGCCTTTATCTAAATTAGCCTTTGTTTTAATCTAATTTAATTTATGTTACATTGCAAAAAATTAATTAAAATAGATAAATGATTAGCAAATATTGTGATATCGCATTTGATACTTGATTAATCTAAATAACAGACAAAATTTATATCTAAATTGTGAAATTTGGAAAGAAAATTTTTCTGTGACGCCTATTTATGTTAATCATACTTGTTATAAAATTTGACTGTATAATTTGCAATAAGATTTAAATTTTCTAGAAGGTATTGCTAAAATGTTGTACTATAAATTCTATATGTGACAACCAATAGTTTAGCAGATACAAAAAATAACGATAAATTTTTGTTGTGATACCTAGAAATCTACCTACATCATCAAAACGGTTTTTTGAGTGTAGCTTATATTTTAAACATAATTAGTATCTAATCTTACTGCCAAAATTTATTTAATTCTTTATGTAGTTTCTTTCTGTTATAAAACGTCTAAAAAACGAATGTTTCTCCAATTTCTTTCATGGCTCAAAAGAAAATGGCAGTTCCCTATGGTATCTCCTTATCTCTTCCTTTATCGCCGCGCGGGATTCTCTCACGAGAATTTATGGAGCAGGACGATGAAAACTATCCATCTTTCTTCACGACTTGGCAAACGGGCTTTGTGCGATAACGTCCCCTGGATCGCGGGAACTATCACCAGATGTTGATTGGCCTCTGTCATTTTTATCCAAGGAGTTTTTGTTTGTCATATTGCTATGACATCATTGTTCAAAAGAAGAATGTATTGTTTTGCATGACGAGTACTTAAGTGCTTTGTCTCTCGGATCTCTACAAAACATATTCTGATTTAAACTTAAGACTTCTTATCGAAAAAACATATCAGTTGGTGATATTGGAATTTACTTTTTATAATATTTTTATTAAAAAGAAAAAAATTTTTAGAGTGTATACATATATTAATCGAAAAATAATTGATTAATTTTTAATTAATTGATAAAAAGTCGATGGCTTTACATAAATCCACACAAAGAGTTGGCAGATCTATTCAAAATTACTTTCCAATTGCAACAGTTGTTCTAAAAATAATCATGACCTATTATATTATCAATGAGTATGATTATAATTTGTGTTTACGTATAAATATTGTTAGAAAATAATTGTCTTAAATAAATTTAATTATAAAGTAGAAAAAATTATAAAATAAATCTTATTCTGTATTTAATAAGTATCAGGATTTGACGATTACATGTTAAATATTAATAATCTACATTACATGTATATAATGTAAACTATGTTTTACGGATCATCTAAATAAATATTAAACTATAAAGCAAATAAGATCCAAATTTGATCAGAAATAGCAAAAATTGTATTCTATTTTTATTTTTAATATTATATATTTTTATTTTATCAACATTAAAGTCAGATATATTAGTAATTTTATAATTATATTTTTCTATACTGTGTTAATTATTTAAAATAATTTATTATAATAATTTACATTGTTCTTATATTGTCTATAATAATTTACATTGTTCTTATATTCTACATGAAAAAGATTCGTGTACACAAATATGAGAGAAAAATAATTCTAAATTTTAATAAATGTTTGTGTTTGAATAGTTGCGATAAAATATTTACTAAATGTAAATAAATATTTATTTGATACAAGAACCACTAATTTAATTTAACTATTATTTTTTTATTGAATAAATATTTCTGTATCGTAAGTAAATATTTCATTGCAACTATTCAAATAAAAAGTTTAGTAATTTTTTTTCTCAGTGTAACAGTGCGTACACATAAACAATACGTGAATAATCCCTGTATACGTAATCTTGAAATTTATGGCACAACTCAGTTTAATTCCTTTTCTCTTGTATGCAACTTATCATATATGTAAACGTTCAAGAATAAGTAGTCGGAAGGGAGAACGGAACTTGGCGATATGTGGTATCGCGAAAACGGATCGTCCATGCCGTTATGGACAAAATACGAAGACAATGAACGAGGAAGAGATGGGTGAGAAAGATATGGAAATAGTTTCCTTAAAAGTGGCGATGCGGCGAAAAGATTTGCGAAGAAAGAAGTCGTTAGAGGGAAAAGTGATAAAGGAATCCTAGCAGGAACTTTGCATAACGTCCTACGTAGAAGTGGAAAGGAGCGCGGAAAATATGGGCATGGTGTTAGATGGCTTAATTTCTGCTGTAATGCACGGAAAATGCAATGCTTTCGACGTTAGCGCGGGAAAATCTTTTCGAAATGGAGATTAAGCTCAAGTTCTGTGTTTAACGCTGCTTCCCTAGGTGATAAATTTCGGCTTCCAACTCGGGAATTATTGGGTAAATATCAGACTGTATATCGCATGAGACCAGAAGCGGAAGATGTTCCACTTTGTATGGATGGTTAATTTCTTCTCGTGTTAGATCGATGGTCGGTCATTATCTTGCTCCAAAGGACTTCGCGTATAACGAGATCTGCTTTGTGCAGATCGGACATGCGGGTTGATAACGATGTATATTCACTGTTAGATTAAGTAGCAATTAGACCTTTCTAATCTAAGGTGGTCCCCTTGAAACCGTACGAGCCAACATGCTCTACCTACAACCCTCAAAACGGCCCTTCCTAATCCCCATTATCGCGTTAGTCCTCCGAAATCTTCTGCTGAGAAAATATGTGACAATTTAGAGAATGTTGGGAAGCTAATCTTATTAACTTCCTACACGATAATAGCTCTGAGGACCCTTGAGCAACTATTACTGAACGATCGGTATAAAGTGGCCCTAATACAACATATTGCTATGGGAGAAGAAAAAAGAACGAAGAAATATCGAATAGAATTTTATCTTTAAGAAACGCTTTACGTTTCTTGTATACAAGAAACTCGTTATAACTGTAGCTTCAAATTTTCAATCTATCAAAAAATTATCAAAATAGTTTTGCATAAAAATGTTTGTTATTTTTTTAAAATCATATAGACTTTTAAAATGTTACTATTTGCTTTCGCTGGAAAAATTTTAAATAGTGAAAATTGTTTGCGTCCAATTTTCATCAATTTGTCTCTCATAGCTTTTTCTGTTTATTTTTTTACTGTACATATCGCTATAAAACATAATTGACAAATTAAATAAAGTTTAGGTGCTTTAACTATTCGATATCATTCAATGCATACAACATGCTTTCGATATTCAACAACATGCTTATCAGGTCAAAAGCGCTTTGGGAGGAGTAGTGCTTCACCTAGAATTTTGATGTATGGATGCACATTTAGAGGCGATTCCATTAGAATCCTGCGAGAAATTCTCTTTGACGACGTATTACGAATGTGATTTCTGGAAGTAAAAGCTGCGATGGCGTAAGGGAATAAGAATGGAATAGATGGAGCAAAGGAGAAAGGGAGAAGTTAGGTGGTATATGCGCTTTATGATCGTGGATATATTCCATTTTCGTCTTTCGCCACTTTATCCGTCCGCTTCGGGTAAGGCTAGCTAAGTACATTTGATTGTAAGCTGCCCAGCCAGGTTTAAGGCTGATTTACAGCTGGGTGGTAGCGAGTCAGGACTCGCACGCACGTGAGTGGACTGTACGTGGTTTCTATTCTCAAGCGCTTGAGCCGTTATTAACTTCACGCGCGGCGCAACGCAATCCTTCTATCCAGTCATTTCAAACTTTCCACTGAGCCTCGCTCTTTTTGTTCTTGTCTTATTACACTTTCATATAAGTATTTCATTATAAATTTATACTCGGTTTATTGTTTCATTGCAATTATTGTATTTTATTTTATTTTATATCAATCGACTTTTTGTTTATGTAAGATCAGTATTTCTTTCTCGTTATTTTATAAAAGTGACTTATTTAATAAATAGTTTAATATAATTGAAGAATTTTCTATAAAAATAAAAAGTTAAATTTTCAGAAACCAAAAACCTTATCATCAAACTGTTTATTGTATAAATAAATTTTTCTTCGGAATAATATAAATAGATATAAAGAACAAATTAAGTAACTTTAATTAATATTTTGAGGACCAATTTAAAAGAAAAAAAAAATAAACATCTAAACTTTGATTTTGGCGGGAATTTTATTGTCTATTTATCCTATAATATTTTATATTTATCTTTTTTTATAACATTAATAATAATGATAAAAATTGAAGAAAAAAGTCTATTTTGAAGAAAATATTATTTAAGATATAGAACAATATTTTTTTAACTTAAATTTTTCTCTTAACAAAAATATTTTATATTTTTCTTTGTATAAATATGGTATTTTTTTGAATATATACAAACAAAAATTTAGGCTTTAGACTTAATATTTTGTTTGTAAAATCCATTAAAAAAATTTCTGGACATGTTTGATTTCTATCAAAAATTTACTACATATTTATATTTTCCATTTTCTGTTTGATTTTTGTCGGAACGAAATTGTTCACAATGTGACACTACTGACAGGGAATGATTTGGCGACATAATCTAGATTTAATAAATAAATTTGTTTAATATTTTTGTAAGAAATCTTTTAATTGTTGCATTCTTAACTTTGGTATAGAATATCATAAACTTATTCTAGTCTTTTGAAATTTTTGCACAATTTTGATATAAACATTTTATCTATTTTAGTTTTAGTGATTTATTCGTTTGATAAAAAAGTCTAACGTTTCACTTATAATCTGTATTTAATTTAATTTCTTTTTCATTTACTAAACGAACGAAATAAAATTAAAACTGACGACTTATTTGAAGATGTGTTTGACCAAGTTACGTTAGTAAGAAAGTATCGAAATACAAAAGGAGAGAAAACCTCTTTCGAAGTACAAAAGAAGGGAATTGGAGAGGCAAAAGTTCAGAGTGAATGACGAAGGAGGATACGGGAGAGGAGAGCGAATGAGTTGGAAGCGAGAAAAAGAGAAGCAACGCGGTAATTAGACGGATGATTGAGCTCTCCTTAAGAGATGATCCTGACTGGAGGTAGTTGGAGAGAGGCAAGAGGTGAATAGCTCGACGTTCGATCCTAAACGTGAAATTACTTGGCCGTTGCTATTTAGACGTCGATAGAACAAATAGCTTTCGGGAAGGAATTAGTAGTCGCGCAAAAAGCGTGCGATGCGGATTAACGATTAGATCATGCGCTATTAGCGCCGGTATAGAGGAGCCGATTAAGCCTATAGAATGTGTCAATCTCGCGTGTGGGCGGCCGCATCATATTAACGTCAAAACCTGTCGCCTCTCTGCATCCCTGCGAAAACCACAAGTGAATGGTGCTAAGCGCGCTAGCACATAAATTAACTTACGTGACATTGACAGCTAATATTCCACTTTTTATAATTTCATTATAATTAATAACGTAATTTAAGTAAGTTTTTATATAATTCATAATTTTTCCGATAAAATCAGGAGAAAGAGGAAAGAGAGAGAGAGAGAGAAAAAGAGGAAAGAAGAAAGGAAAGAGGAAACGTTATACTATATCTGTAAAAGTTGAGTTATTAATAATATATAATTTGCAACAAGATATCAACAATATCATTGACACGAGCAACAGCTGTTTAAAATGAAAACTACAGACGGGCTAAAATCGACAATACGATATTTCCTGTACGATTGAAAGACATAGCGATGTCATTATTTTACAATCAAACGGAGGGGCGTCTATGTCTCGAGGCGTGAATTGCCAAGTATACATTCTCATAGCACGGGCGACGCTGCTGGCATCCAGTACCCGTTACGACGAGCCTTATCAGCAACCATGCGTTTAACTTAAGCTCGTTGCCACGTCGCATAGATCGTTGTTGTCCGCTAATTTGCCATTATTAATACGCATACCATCAGAACATGAATTACGAGATGAAAATTACGGAACTTTCTTAAAAATTAATTGCTGTATCTCCTATCGAGGTGCAATCGAAAATTAAATAATTAATTTTTTATTATTTTATTGAGAATTAATGTTATATGATATAATATGACATTATGCGAGTAATAAGATCGTGCATTTGTATTTGAGTTATCTTTAATATGCCTTAAACGCAGCAAACTTCGCTCGTTTTCTTATTATTAGATTTTTGCACATTTGCTGTAATTTACTAGTATACGTGGTGATTAAGTTTTTCTTCTTTACAGAAATATAGATTTCGAAAAAGGAGAAATAATTATACAACATTAATTATAAAAATAGAAGAGTAAGTTTTCTATATATTACAGACATGTGAATGTGCGTATGCATCGGACGCCATATTGACTAATTGACCAATTTTTAATTTATCAAATTTAATTGCTCACGCAAACATCGCATGATGAGTGAGAAGGGAACGTAGTCCACGCATCGTCGTGGTCGGACTGCAGACAGTCCGCTGCCAATCATTATATCTCTGGCATGCGAACATACCACTGTGTGCGAAACGGGGTATGCGAGAGGGTCAGGGGACGTTCTGCTGGTCGATGAGGGAATATGGCAGCGCGGCAAGGGATGTGACGAGAGTGGTCGACGAGAGCACGCTCTCGGGAATGAGGGGGGTGACAAAGGGCGAGCACTATATTGGCATACCAACGGTGTGGGCGATATAGGAATACTTCAAGAACAACTTTATAGCGCGAAAGCCTGCCGACTCGAGATTCCTCCCTCGGAGATTGCCTACCACCTTCCTTCCTTCCTTCCTTCGCTGCCGCGCAAAGATGAATACAAGCTACGCGAATCCGTTCTGAGTATTAATATGGAACAAGCATACGTTGGAACAGCATTAATGAAAAAAAGGGAAATAATTTAAAAGCGGCTTATTTTAGATGCAAGTTCCTAGTCTTTAAAATTAGAAATTAATTCTTAATCTTGATAATTGTACAAAAGACAGATTTCTTTCATTGATTTCAATGAAATCTGCTGTAATTAATTCATAGGTAAATTTAGGATAATTAAATTACCTATTCCACAAAAAGAAATTAGAAAAATTAATTGATGAAGTGATTAATTTGCTTTGCAAATCACAAGATTACGGAATGGAATAAATTGTCGATTACGGGATATTAATGTCAAAGTAAAGAACAGATTCTTAATGTAATTTAAAATATCTCAATTTATATTCATTTCGAAAAAATTCATATATTCTTAAACATTAAAAATTATGAATGAAATAAAGAAGCTCTGTGAAGTATTGCGCTTTATTGCGCAAATCTCGCATGTCCGGGCTGCAGAAATTTATGCACGGCATCTTGACAGAGTTTTATTAATGTTGTGTTACCTCGCGATATTTATATTACTATTTTAATACTATTTTATTACTTTCTATTACTATTAATCATGTTCTCATTAATCAAGGTAATTTTTTTCCATTATCATATCTCTGGCTTTATCAAAGTTCGTACGGAGATTAATTTTTTTTAGAAAATAAGTACATTGAAAAAAAGAGCTTTTTTTATATAACAATAATCAAGATTAGATCACAGATATTAAGCTTTAAAATAATTTCAATTACAGATTCAGTTAATACAATCAAGCATTTAATAATATTTAGTAACTGTTCAACAATCGATTGGTTACAATTGTTATTGAGGTTATTACTAATATAATTATTGGATATTAATAGATGTTTGATTAAATTAATCAAACATTTTATTCATATTATTTCAACAAAGCTTGATTATTATTGCTAAACTTTTTTTTCAGTATAGAAAAAAATATTTCCTGTACAATTAACATTTACATTTTTCTATTTTCTTCTTTTTATGAAAGTTTCTAAACATTTAATTAAAATTTGTCCCTAAAGCGTTCTCGCGCGTCTGACCAAATCTGTGCATGTTCCACTGTTATAATAGCGCACGTGTGTATATAAAGCCACGTGTACATGTCGGAATTCTCGAATGCAATCAAAGGCAACGCATTTGACGTGATTGAAGCCATCAAGGCGTGTTTAACCACTACTAACGGAATAACCTGTACCAAACACACAGATCGCGTGTCCGTACTTTTCGCCGTTATTAGCTGAAAAACCGCGATTTATTCATTATATTATTCTACTCTTTCAATTCGTATCTCTATTTTTATTGTACAAAAATCTTGTTTGCCAATTTGTGAAAATGAATAAGACAAATCGATATCCCGGATTAAAGATTAATATTAATATTAAATAAATTTAATTGCAGATTTTAAATAATTAAAAAGGAAGAAGTTGATTAATAACAACGTTACAACAAACTGCGTTTTTCGAATCTATTTTATTTCACAATCGGAATTATAATTTTCATTTTTATCGTGAAATCGTAAAAATCAGAATTCCTGGTTCTGCGAATTATCTGTGTTTTGCAAAACATGCGCTGGCATTATTTACAAAACACATGTATCAAGGTAGATAGCTTGCGGAAAATGTGGCGGCGAGTCGCATAAGCGAGCGAGGAGGTCGGTCAGAGTGATTTAGGCGAATCAGTAACCCGCGGTGTTGCGTTACTTGTTTACTGCCGGAGCACCCGTTGCATTATTCAACAGCCGCCCATATTTATCAAGCCGATAGTCAAGCAGGGTGGCAGCAGGTACGAACGATACGTAAACGCGTAAAAGGAAGTAAACGATAGTGGGACCTTTGTTAAGGATCGTTTCCTATGGATGACTTTTCCTTTCTCTCCGGTTGCAATTGGCTAAAAGCACAGAGATATTACATTGTGCAAAAGAAACAAAATAAAAGGTGACTTTTCCAAGTCCTTTTGTGCTATATACAGGACGTCCTGTAATTGATAATGGAAATGGGAACAAAAGATATTTTTCAACTTTAAAATTAATTTTCTCAAAAGTATATTTTCGTAAACAAAATTTATTGTAAATATTTTATTGGCTTATTCTTCTTGTACTACCGGTTATATTATAGAATATCTTGCATAAATTTTTTAAGCACATTTCAAACAGTTTGAGATTTCTTGTAGAAGATTTACATTTTTTTTGACGATTTAAAAAAATTTTAATATTAAATATCTAAATAAGTAAACATATATATTATTCCAATTATGTAATCTAGTGATGGAAGCAGGAATATATAGTTTTTGTAGAAGGGAGAAATTGCAATTAGCAAAAGCGCGGATCATTTGCACGCAAGTATTCCGAGTGAAGGCGGAAAGCCATTAAGGAATATTCCCACGTGTAGAGCGCACTTAATGAGCGATATAATTTATTGGGTCTACTCGCGGGTAGTAGTTAATAGGGTCTGCGACCTACGACCCATTAACCGGAGGTCGATTGCGAGATATCGTTGGCGAACATCTGTCATACCTTGTGCACGATAGGCCAAAGTGGAGCCAAATCCTAAATTACCCAAAAGAGTTTAAAATTTGACGAGATTTCCAAAATTATTCTGTCCGACCCCCAAATGGCGTCTGGATAAAGAATATTTGGGAATCACTATATTTGACTATTGAAAAATTTATAAGAGATTTATTAAGTAATAGAAAAATATAGACCGATATGTGAAAATAGAACTGATTAAAGATGAGCCTTATTTGGTTATAGCTGGATCTTCGTACTGATATTTCTTGTGTGACTTTATACATATGTATTTTTAAGTTCAAATTGCGCGCCGAATAAATTTTCGGTCTTGAAACACAGTTCTAAGTTGAGCAAGAATACATAGAATAGAATGGAATAGAATGATTCATTCTGTTCTATACAAAGAAAGGACTCAAGTTACAAAATTTTTTTATCACACTCATCCTTCTATTCTTTTAAATTCAGTGCTTTATCTATTTTCTATATACTTGAACTTTTTGCAATAATATTTTACATGTATAATATTTTATATTTATACATTTTTGCAATCTTCTTTTAATATTTCTTTATTTTTATTTATTCTCTAAACTAACACAGCCCTAATCCATTATTGCACTTATTAAACACCTTACTTTTACTTACACATCTCATTCTATCTTACCTCTATCTTTATTTCTATCTAAAACATCTTATTTCTTATTTCCATTTCTAAATATTTCCCTCCCTCTCTGTTTCCTTCTCCTTTATTTCTTTCCTCTTTTTTCATTCTTTTTCTTCTTTCTTTATACAGTTACCTTAATGTATTATCTTTTGTTCTGTCTAAATCTTCCTCTAATTGTAAATTGAACAAGAATAGTAACATCACAATCAATTTAAAATTGTGTTTTATCTCCTTAACGTACGAGCATTTATAAAAAAATACTCTTCTTTTTATCTACATCTAAAGCTTATTAAAATTGGAGGGAGACATTTGATTGTCTTTTCTTGTTAAAATTGTGTTTCAAGACCAAAAATTTATTCGGCGCAGTTTGATGAAGTTGAAGATGTATGTAAAATCAACAAGAAATATTAACACGAAGATCCTGTTATGATCGTATAAAGTTTATCTTTATTTATTTATTATTTTAATGTCTAATAATGTTAAAAGAGTGAAATTGATACTTTTATTACTGTTTTATACTTGTAAATAATGCAAATCGAATGCAAAAGAAAGAAAAACATTTGAATTTTTATATTCAATTATTGGAAAATTTTAAACAGATTTTTATCAACCGCTAATTTGATTATTTAAATATCTAGTGAAGTTAGTACAAAAAACAAAGCTCTTTTTATTCTTTTGCTATTGTTGTTATTTCTTCTATTCATATTCTATGTTGTTTTATAGTTCCGAATCAGCTTAAGTACTACTGCAATATTTATCACTGTAGTTCTAAGAAGTTTCGTTTGCAAATATTTATACAAAGTAGCAGACAATTCACACACTTCTCAGAGAATACAATAATGCTGAACAGTATAACGCGACAATATAATCCAACACTAAGTTATCAGCCATTCCTCTGCTAACCTACTTATATAACGATGTTCACAAACTATTATATTCTTCAACTTTGGAACTTCAGAAATTTTATTGTACATTAAGTTTTTCATACATTTTCGCTTGTCCACATTATTATTTTAAACCATATATGTAAGTCAACTTAAAAATCTTTCTTACATCCTTCTGAATATTTATGTACAGACAGTCGAATTTATCAAAAACAGACACTTCAAAGTGTCCGCTATAAATTTTGTCGATAGAAACATATCAGTAAAAACATAATAGAATTTACTAATAGAATATGAAGACATTTTGATTGTAGATATCGTGCGCGCGCACGATGAATGGAATCTACCGCTTAAATGGAACATATCATTTAAATGGTTACGAAGTGATAGATCCTGCTCGGTTTCTGCTGGTAGTTTGCTGTCAGATTATGTCGACAGATTCTGCCGGCAGAGCACGAGTTTAATGCGGACACAGTTGATGACTATCTACTGCAATCTGTTTGAATCTGCACGGACTAATATACACAGAAAAAGAGAACATTTTTGTTTCGAGGATATCTTCATTTTCGAAATGTTAAATATTAAAATGGGATTATATAGCGTTATACAAACTTGTTATATAAAAATTTTATATTGCTTTGTTAAGAAAAACATATTCTCATTAATCAATAATATTATTATTTTTATGAATTGAGAGGAAAAATATCAAATAGGAAATAGCAATATCAAACCAAGAATTGGAATTTTTTAATACTATTATTATCATATTTTGCTCTTTGGGATGGCTACTAGAAATTGTTTTAAAATAAAGAAATTAAACGTTTAGTTGAAGTTTAAGATTAAATTCTTTAAAGAAAATTAAATTATATATATCTTCTACTAAAAAGTAACCGAAATTATAACAATCTATTTAAACGAAGAGGTTGAACCGAAATCAAAATTTCTTTTTGCTGCTAAGTTGGCGTAATCGTACTTGACTTTCATGCGGAGTTTCAGTGCGATGTATTAATTAGTTTGTTTACGACAGCTATTTATGTTGACCTTTGGTAATCACGGCGATTTTCTTTTGCAACTTTTGTCGACTCAAAACGCTTTTCACGAAGTGCAAGTTTTAATTTGAGTTTTGGATAAAATCATAGGGGCCAAGTCTGTAGAATACAGTACTTGAGGAATGATATTTGTTGAGTTTTTGGCTAAAATGTTGCACTTACTACCTAGCATCAATGTGAGATAGTACATAATCGTGGTGCAAAATCCATAAATTGTCCACAAATTAGATCGTTTTTTGCGGATTGCCTTATACAAACTTCTCATAACGTTTAAGTATAATAGTATTATTGATTGTTTGATTGTTGTTTGACTGTTTCTTTCGATTTCGGTTCAACCGTTTCGTTTAAATAGACAATTCCGGGTATTTTTTTAACAGAAGGTATATAAGTAAGTTTGTCATTATTTCATTGTATAGGCAAGAATATAATTTCTTGCTCGTATATGAAACAATAATTATTAAATATGTTAATTTTAATTCGATAATATCTTTCTTCTGTTTATTCTTGTCAATATTTTTGCTTAAAAATAAAAATTATTATTAGCAAATAAAACTTTGTGAGATGGTATACTTTTACTACTATTATTCCAATTTTTGATCTTTTCACTGTTAAAATTTCACACTTGAAATTTTTCCATTTAACTACACGCCTGCAATCATATTTTTATTCCCTTCGTCTGCAATCTAGGTTTTTTTGTCCAATCCAAGTTTTTTTTACTGTTGTAGACTTTCAAAAAATCTGGAAAAATTCAGGGTTACTTTTTTCAACGTCTGCATTACGTTACTAAATAGTTTATTTATTCAAATGCTAATGAAAATTTGAGCGGAGAAATTTGAGAGTAAAATTTCGTATGTGCCAAAAAATCTAGATTGCAGACGGAGGATTATATATCAGGACGTCAATTTAAAGTTTTTATTCGGTTTAACAAGCACTTATGTCATACGTCATATTGTTGTAACAGTAGAGCATGCGCCCATCACGTTTCTTTCTTCGTAAGTATGCATTATTCAATATCTTCGTAATTGTATCTCGCCATTTTTACAAGATTTAATTTTCATCACTGCGCTGTCATAGTCTGACGAGGGAAAGGATTCGTTACACAAAAATAAATCTGTATTTTACTGTAGAGCTTTGTCCGCTCCAGCACACTACACGCGTTATTTCATCACTTTATTCCCCGTGACCCAGTCGAACCGCTTAACCGGTTGTACAAGCTCGACGTCGCTCACCACCGACATTCCATTCTTCGTTCTCCATATCGAGAGGTGTCGGTGTCGCATTCCATCCCATCCTATTCTATAGGAAGGCCGATCATGTCGGTTATAGGGACGGCAAAAATATTGCGCGGCAGATAGGGGTAGAAGGGAACCAGCGGTACCTCTAGAGAGGAACTGAACATTTTTCTAGCTCCCCTCCAGCCCCTCCACGCCGGCAAGCACGCCCATCCCTGTAGTGGGGGGTGCGCACCCCCGTAGAGGGTTGGTGGGGACAGACAGAGAGGTTGCGGTGGTGGTGGTGGTAGTCTCCGTGGCGAAGTCTGACCGTTACGGCACCAGTACTACTGTCGCCACTATCACGAGTGCAGGCCATCACGGGACTCAATCATGGACATACTGGGTATGTCCTATTCAAAACCAAGCATGCACTACTTAACTGCTTATTGATCCCGTTCGTTTGATATGCTCCGATTGTCGAAATCGACCCGCCCCCGCGGGAAAAAGGAAATTTTGCGAATCACGCTTCACCGCGGCCGCATACTTTAATCGCGAGTGTCGGCGGGACTGGCTTCGACCCTTTCTTAATCGTGAGACTTCATCTGCATCAAAGGATTAAGGTATTGTGGCTGAAGGGAAAAGTTAAAAAATCATTGGATTGGTGCTTCTACTACTTTTCTTTTGAAACCTTATCGCTTCTCTCTCTGTCTCTCTCTCTCTCTCTCTGTTTTTCTCTCTACCTCTCTTTTTCTTTTTCTCTTCAAAACAGACAATTCAGTAGTAAAAAGACATCGTGTGATTTACGCCTGAAACTTCGCTTTATACCTGCATCAAATTAAAACGAATTAAGTCACTGTGTTTAGAAAAGAACGAAAAAGGTGTTTATTTTAAATACGTTTCTCAAAGTTTGTCAGATTTTCGGATGTATTTTTTAAATTTTTTTGATAAGATTTCTTAAACACATATGTGAACTTTATGAAACTAATTTTATTTAAAATACAAATAAAACTGGCCGTAAAATTTCAATTTTTAAAATTACATATTTTTATTCACTAATATTACATATAATAAAACGGATTTTTAATAAAATCGTTTATAATGCATCACACACAATCGTTCGAACAATTTAAATAAAAAACATATATTTTAGTCCATCGTCAAATAAATAAGCACGTGTTCACAATGCTCTCTGACAAATGTATTGTTATGTGTATTTTATATATATGTTTGCATTAAAAATATTGGAGTATCAATTTAAACAAAATACATATGTGTTTGTGTGAAAAATGAAAAAGAATCTTGTGCAACGCAGTTTATTCACTCGTGTCAGTCGCGTATATCCTTGTTTTTTTTTCATAAAAATATTGATATATTACTCCATTCTGGTCTTGGTTTTTTTGTGAAAAAGAAATCGCAGCGTTTAGTTTTTACATTTTTTTTGACAAGAATAGGTGATTAGTTTTTTTATGGAAAAGAAAAATTTATAACATTAAATTTTTAAACTCTTTTATACCAACTTAAATAAACTCATTAAAAGTACGTTTTTTATGCGTTTACACATAACAACTGTCCTTATCTGATTGAATAGGCACATTTTTGATATGTAAAAGGATTCATCTTATTAGATACAAATAAAATTGATGAAGTATTACAGACAGTGATAAATATTTTTTTCGTTTTCATTAATTATACATTTGTATTAACTTTCACGGATAATATAAATTGCTTTTGAAAAATAAAGAATTTCTGAGGAAACTTCAATTTAAAAGACGACATTTATTCATATTACCTGATCGATTGATATTCTGATAAAATTATACACCATACCTTTATATTCATTACACGGGAGAAATATCTTCATTAACAAAACGGACTTTCGCATCGTCTCCATTACGATTACGATTCGATTATCGATGGTGGAGATTGAAATTCTGCTGTAACTCAATTTATAATGAAAATCTTCGAGTAACTTAGTCGATGGGTGTCGAGATCGTTCTTGAGATAATTCTCTTCCAGACATCGGAAGCATAATTGAATTTCACGTCATCGACTTAGAAGCGCGTCCGCTTCCAAATAAGCTTGTCCTCTTGAGCTCGCCTTCTAATGAGTACTATCTATCCTTGCATCTCTTTGTAGTTTGCACTGCTGTCATATACTCGACCTACTTTTATTTTATGCAGCTTGTAAACTTAAAAAGAAATAAGTGTCCATAGATGACCTTAGGAGATATGACAAATGATGTACAGAATCTCTTTCTGAATAATCCATGAACAATTCCATAAATTTTAATATTTGACTGAATTATTTGTATCTTAATTCATTATGTTAAACTATTTACATTTTTCATTATTTTATGTATCTAAATTTGCAGAAAGATGCGAAAAGATCTTAAATTACTGTATATCCTTAGATTGTCTATAAGCAAATCAATGATATGATGATACATTAACACAATATATATAACCCGATAAGATCGTAGATTAAAAAGTAGCAGAGAATAAAATTGCCTAGTGTATGAAATACTGCTCCATTAAAAAGTCTGTTCTGACTATTTTTAAGACCAGTGTGCTTTAAATGTGTCTTTGAGACATACTGCATTCCCTCGATGCTTCAAAAATGCAACAGAGCGGACACACCTGCACCATTTCAAGATAAACGAAATATTGAGGACGGAAACGTCGAAGCAAAGGGCGACTGGTTATACGCCGTACGAACTGATGTTTTTACGAGTGATCACGTTGTTTGATCGAGCAATCAAATTTTGAGAGAGAGAAAAAAACTCATCGCGTTTAATAAACAAAATTTCTTCTATCTGAAAATATTATTCGTACAAAAAAAGATGTACATATGTATAGTATGCTAAAGACAGAAGAATTAAGGTGCTATAAATTCAGATTTAAGTTTTACATAGATTTTATATAACTCTAATAAAAATATTGTACGACGACAATAAAAAATTTCGACGTTTTCAACATAAATACGTTAAAAATGTATTTTTTAATATACATAAATACTTAAAAAAATATGTATTTCATTTACTTCCCTTGTTTTATTGAAGCAAGAATTTTCATGTTAATAAATTTAAAAAAGATAATGCGATCGTAGTCTTGTCAAACATTTTGCGTTTCAGCTTTTTTCGCAAAGATTATGTAACATTGAACGATGGTGTTACTGTTTTTCTCCCTCAAGCAAAAACTTTTCAATGCTACTTTCGTGTTCCTCGGTTTGTCTCATCCAGGCGATAAAGTCTTGCCAAGAAAAGTAAGACGTCCGCTGTGAATTTATATTTCGGAACTCTCGGAGGAGTCGTTTAGAAATGGCGTAGGTCTATTATTGTATGTGTAAGTTAGTGACCATGTCTTAACTGGATTTATTCGATAAAGTGTAAAAATTTTCTTAATTATTTTACATTGAAGAGAACATTTTTATTATTCAGTAAATATATTTATTTTAGTACCATTTTTTTGATTTAAAGAAATATTTCGTAAGTTTGTGAAGATTATTTTATACTTACTAAATTTATTTAAATGAAGTAAATGTTACTAAAATAAAAATATTTACTTGATATGAAAACACTTTTTCAGTATTTATAAAGGATAAAGATGAGTAACATAGAATAGGTTACTAATATGAAATAGGAGCTTATTTATTAAAGAAAGCACTCGCTAAAAGTTATTGCAGTTGTTGCGAAACATGCTACAATGAACAGCGAATCTTGTGCGACAACAGTTTTCTTCGATACAAGTACTTACTTATTTTTGTTGTTTCTGGAAATATCACTGCATTGTCTTAATCGTGTTTCTACAAACTCAAAGTAAATTCTTTAATAAATTCTTTTATATTTCACAGACGCTTTCAATAATGGTATATGAGTAATGTTATGTTGTTAATTGTGATTCTTTATTTACTGACACGGAAAAATTTTGTTCGTCATATTATGATGTGAAATACTTCAAGGGTAGAGAATATGGAATATGTTATAACATTTATATATTACAGCGTTGTTTATTTTTTATAAAAGATATAATTATATGTATCTCATAAATTTTCTAGATTTTAAATTTATTTTTCAATGTCTAATGTAGTTTCTATTTTACATAAACTGTCATTTTAGATTACTTAAGAACAGAAATACAATAAGCATTTTTTGTGAAATAATATTTATTTTGAATGAAAATGTTTATTTTACATAATAATTTAATGATTTAATTTTGTTTTTTTTTATTATCAATGTGCAATAATATTATTTTATTTTTTATGTGACATTGTACAGTAAAAATATTAACTATGTTTAATTGTAGTGTATTTTGATCAGTTTACATAAATAAACAAGTTTGCACTTTATTTACTGTGTTGTTTATTCAGTGTTTATAGGATAAAGGCAGATGATATGGAACAGGTTACTAATATTAAATAGGAGCTTATTTATTAAAGAAAGCACAGTATTCAAGCGATCGCTGGACGTTATTGCAGTTATTGCAAAACATGCTACGATGAAGTATTTATTTATTTTTATTGTTTCTGGAATCACTGCATTGTCTTAACAAACTCAAGATAAATACTACATTCTTGAAATTTGAGACGTATTCCATATTGTGTCCAATTTTTTAGACCCCTTACTTTCATACTTTTTTTCTTTTGTTAATACTGAAATTAGATATAAATTTTGGAAATTTTCATTAATTGGACGTTGTAGTTAACGTTTTTCAAAAGTTCTACATAGATCAGAAGTCTTGAATATATATTCATATCGGAGTAATGTGTAGTAATTTAAAAATGGGTATTTTATGCACCTGCCTTTAACTTACTGCAATTTACATACCATTACTGTTTTTAAGAAAAAAAGGAATGAAAAGGGAGAAGAGAGCAGGTATATAAAAAAACGAAATGTTATAATTAACAATAATAAAAATCAAAGGCTCGATTTGAATTAATTCAATAATTATTAGGAAGAGCTGAGGAGCCGCGACAGTTGTTGTTGTCGAGAATAATATACGAAATATTATAGTTTGTATATTTATCAGCAAAACATGCAAATAATATAATGTTTTTATAAAATAACAACCTTCTAAATAATTTATTTGTTGAAATAATTTATTGAAGATTTCGAATTGTTTGATCAATTTTGTGTCATATAACAGACTATCGAGTACAAAACTCGCCTCTATCCTTTCAAGACGGAAACGTGTACGTGCGTGCACGTAAAACCATTGCGAAAGGGACATTCGACCGTATGAGCGAATCAATATACTACTATGAACCCCTCATAAATAACACGTTGACAAAACAGTCTGATGTTCTTCCCCCCTTTCCTGTTGAAGAGAATAATACGCGTGCATTGACAACGCCTGTGTTGTAAGTTATCGTGCTTCTGCAGTTAAGATCGAAGAAGTATACTTTTTCCTTTGGCGAACATGGTCAATAAGACAGACACTAATATAGCATGATTTTTCGTTACGAGCTTACATTTTAATTTTTTATTGAAAAAACTAGATTTAACTTGTTAAATAAATAATTACAAATACATAAATGTTTTGGAGTAATCGATATGGAGTGATTGATATAGTAGTTCAAAAGTTTGGAATAAATTTTTGATAATTTTGTACAAAAAAAACTTCCGTCATTATATTAAAAAAAAATGTATCCATTATGCAATATTCTCTTTAATATTCTTTAAGAGCTTTCGCAGATATAAGTATGAAATATTTTTTTTATATTACTAATAATTTTACCAATATTCGATTAAAATCGAACATCCTGTTAATAAAACTTGATAAGATACGCAATGTTCTAAAATAAAAATTACTTAAAATGTAAATCCAGAAAAGATTAAAAGAATAAAAATCGTTGAAGAATTCTTTTCACGGTAACATACGTATGATTATAACGTACATTAATATTAAACAGCACAATTTCGCGATGCGGCGTGTAAAAATTGCTGAACAAGTATCTTCGTTCTCCTTTTTTCGCTTATTCGACAAAGTCACTCTCATGTAGTCAGCAACAATCCGCTGCGATAGTGGAGGCCATCTACTACAATGAAGAACGGGCGATAAAATGAAGCGGCACATATGCAATATCTGCGTACAATCAATTGAGCTGACCATTAAGTTCATATGTAAGAAACATTTAAATTTAAACGCAATAAATGCATTTTATAAATACACACCACACACATATTTAAATGAATGAATAAATAAAAAGCTCTTTTGCGATTATGTATTTATCTTAATGTAATTTTCATTATTAGAAATCTTATGTGATATCTTTAGAATAAATTTCTTTTAATTTAATTGTAAGAGACTCCTCTTATTCCCAAAAAAAGAAAACATTTGATATTTTGATTTTCTTATGATTGGGAAGTAATGTGTTACTTGTAATATTTGTCATTACTGTTACAGTTACTTTTTTAGTAACAATGTTGTTTTTCTTTTTTGTTAATTGTAATAGTACCGTAGTTATATTTTTTCAGTAACGCGAATTTAACAGTTTTACATTTTAATTATTTGTAACAATTTCCATTGTGTATGTTCTTCAATTTCAAGATAGTATTCATAGTCTCGTGTTAAAGCTATCTTAAATAGTTTTAAGCTGTCATAAATTAATCATATTACCACAAACATTTCAAGAACAATTTTGAATTTGAAACTATTATATTAAAATTTTTAAACACAAAATTTAGGATGCAAAAATGTAAATTTCGCTGTATTTATAAATTTAATAAAAACCAAAGTTTTTTATTTACATTTTGAGCATTTTTAACAAAAAAAATATTAAAAAGATAATTTTTTTTGTTTAATTCGATCTTATATAGCATTAAAAAAGTAACGGAACGTTAATCGTTATTTTTTAAGCACCGATAACGGTAACATTTTAGAATTAATAATTTGTAACGCGTTATTAGTTATTTCTCGACTCGGTAACAAGTTACTTTGAAAAAATAATTTTCCTAATTCTGGTTTTTCTAGAGTTATCTAATTCTTGTCTTCTGTTATTTTATTGATTTTTTAATTAAATATACAATTTTTTATTTCCTGTAACTTATGGTAACGTTCGCGATGCGTCTCGACAAGACAAAGGTTAGGCATTACGCGATAACCGCACGGCAGCTGGTAGCCATTGAAATTCTCTTCTCCTTTCGTCTCTCGAGACAATTGTGATCGGCTCACGAAGCGTATCGCAGGTTGAAGCAGGCTGTCGTTCGACTCTACAATCTCACGAAGTAACTTCAGATATACGGCGCGAACCTACTGCGATTTAACCACGAGAGAAATTACCTCACCATTGTATAATCTGAAGCGAGCTCGTATCGTACGAATCAATGCGTGTTGCAGCTGCCAAAGGAATGAATAATCAATAGGTCTAATTCCGTGCTTCGAATACAAGACGTTAGCTATAACGTTTCTAAAAGGAACAAAGATCAAAATTGGATAACCGAAGATCAAAATAAATTATATAGTCGATATAAGATTTAAGAAAGAAATGCAACGATAGTAAAAATTTTGTATAATATTAGAAAGCTAGTAAATTAATTAACAATGTTTCGATCCTTCCTTTAAGAGGTATTCTAGAGCTCGAAAAAGTTATTTATTTTTAGGAATTAAACAAAATTGCTGCATATATTTTTCTATGTTTTTGTATATCTATTGTTACTCAGTAAATATCTACAAAGTTTAGGATGCTTAAATGCTTATTGATTTTTATGTTATGTAAATTTAAAGACAAACATATTTTTCAAGTCGATCGATATGATTTCTGATGTACTACTGTAGCTAAACTATTGCATATATGTATGTAAATTACATGTCTGTTTATCACATGATCTAGGATTATTGCGAATCTATAAACTTTTGTTTTCATACATGGTAAATTTAATTGTTTTTTGAAAAAAATATTTGTTCCTTTAAATCGCGCCATTTTAATAATTTGTAATATTTTTCATTTAATCTTGTTTATGTAATAAACAGACATATATTTGTAATAAACACATATATGCAAAAGTTGAAGTCGATAGCTTTAATAGTTTGTAAACGTGTTTGTTTTTCAATTTAGGTAACACAAAAACTAATAAACTAACATTTAACCTTAAGAAAATTTGTAGATATTTATTAAATAAATACAAGTAGATGTATAAAACATTGAAGGATATGTACAGCACAGCTATCTTTAAAAAATTCTCAAAAATAGCCTTTTTCGCGCTCTAACCTTCGTTGTAAAAAATATTGTTTAAAATTACATCTATTATAGTGGATAATTTTGAGACTATAACAGTTGTAAAGTTTCACGCGTTCGTAAATTTGCAATATATAAGAGCAAAACTAATTTTTTGTAAATAAGCAAATTGCAGAAATTTACAATATGTATGGAAAATTATGAAAATGATAATGTAATAATACTTTTTGCAATTGTATTATTATACATTCAAATATTGTCTCTCTATTATATTATACATGTTGTAAGTGACAGAATGATTGTGTCCTCACACAGTAATGCTAGGCAGAATAAAATTTTCGCGTGCACGTTGAACGCTTATCGCATTTTTTACAGCGATACATGGAATATTATTGCATTATGTAATATTACAAAAATTTGGATAATTACATAAAATATTTAAAATATTCTATCATGTATGTAATTTTCCATATAAAATATTACACAATAAAAGCAAATCTACATATTTTTTGTTGAATTACATAATTTCTGTAAAATTACATGACTTTTTATATTTACAGAGCTAATGATGTAATTTTTACATTTATTATTTGTGTAAACTTTTTTATTTCTTTTACGGTGCTGAATGCCCTTTAAATAAAACTATTTCATGGTATATGATATTCAGCTTAATACAAAACTAATTCACATATCAATCTATTCAATTCAATTTTCTGAAAATGTTTAATATTCGTTGTTTTGAAGATTTACAAGAAGTCAATCGTTTTTCCTTTCTATGATAAACTACATGCGTTTGGCGTAATGCCAACAGACAGTTAACACGATAGACCTAGTTTAGAATCGTTCGAAGTTATATCGAATGTCAAGGTTATTGTCAGGAGAAGAAAATTGAGGAGGAGAGAGTATAATTTTGAAATCAGTAATTTCGGAGAAATCGTGTCAGCTAAAAAAATGTGTTTGTTTTTAAATTTATGTAACATAAAAATTAATAAACGTTTAGCTGTATCAAAATTTATAGATATTTATTATGTACAAGTAGATGTGTAAAAGCGTAAAAGAATAAGTAGCAGTTTTTTTTTATTTCCCAAAAATAAGTCACCCTTTGCGCTCTAAACTAGACTAATCCTCTTAAATCATTATCACAGTTTAAAGAAAATAAAATATAATCACAGCATATAATTATACATATACAGGAAATTACGAAAGAATCATCTTTATTTAATTTTTAACTTTGTATCTGACTCGCATTGGCCTTTAGCGTTTCTTAAATTTTATGTGTATATCACTCAAAAATGTTATGCACGTTTCTGATATTAAATAACATAATGGAAATTAAGTTAAAAATTTAAAGTTACGTGTTATCCAACTCTTATCAAACGTTTTTCAAGTGAAAAAATCGTTAGATCCTTCTTAATAATTTAAACGCGTCCCCTTTAACATTTACTTAAGCGTGTGCGACCGCGATCATTAATCTTAACACCCACGATAAATCTCTCACCAAGCGGAGAAATTCCACGTCAATACCGTAGCAAAATTCTCTACGTCAATAAATTGCGCGGGAAAAAATTGTGACGAAGGAAAAACTGAAATCAGTAGCGAGAGGAATTTTAGACGAAGAGAGAGAAATGGGGGGGGAGGAAGGAGGAAAAGGGAGAGAGAGAGAGAGAGAGAGAGAAAATATCTTGGGATGATGTCGGAGAGATTTACATACCGCACGAGACCGGAACAATCAACTTCTAACACGAGAACCCTCGCTCTTCTTCGCGACACTTCCACTACGGAGGAAACGCTGATACGACCATCTCAACCCGTATCGGAAATGAACAAACAAGTATCAACCTGAGAATCGATTTTCGAAAATTCGTATTTGCGGTTCGTCAAATGACAAGACAAACAGTTTTTTTTTTAAAAGTTATTTCTTCGCGAGGAAAAATTACAACCTAGATTTGTCTTATAAATGGCTGCATCAATCACAAACTTTGAACATTAAAAGTTTCTGTTGTTTTGAGAATCCCGGAATAATAGCTGAATCCTTTATTACGTTTGAAAATATGGATTCTCAAATCGAGATGTAGACATTATTTAATTTAGCTCACGACTTAAATTTAATCAGTTGCAACTCGCGATGCATTTAATGATCGAATCAAAGTGCAACAACCGTGTTAAGCGATCGATGCTCACGATTGAACTTGAAGCCGCATCAATAGGAGCAAATTCTGGAGATGCGGTTAATTACGTCGAAGTGGCTTAATCAAGACTACTTGACCTAAGCTCAAGGTAACCGGATGCTAGTTATGCTTGGCAATGCGAGTAAACGTGTCAATGAATGCGAATGTATTAGATTACGCCGTTCGATCGGTTGTTGACTGATAATCCCATTCGTACTTAGTGCTGCTATTATGACTAATAGGCTATGTAAGTATGTAATGTTACGTAAATCGCGAGGCTAAATATTATATTCTTATATCAAACGCCATATACTGTTAATAAATGCGATTGGGGGACAGAGGAACCATGAGTCACGGGTAATCAGTTATCATGAGTTTAGAATAATTCAAATGTTTAGATTGGTACAACTGCTGTTATACGAATATTATTTTGTTGCCCATGTTTCGTATCTAGATGACAATGTTCAAACTGCGTTGCCTTAAAACGCACATACCTCTAATGGTTTTTGTGATACAAAAATAATTTTTTAAAATAATAATAGTAAAGGGCTATCGGAGCAAGCCGGATCGTCGTGCTAATATAAACAGTGTTTCAACACGAATAATTTTTTAATTATTTAGAAAAGTTTTAATATTATTTTGGTAGTAAAAGAGACACATATTACAAATAAGATGCCAATTTCTACACATCTTTTTTTTCAATATTATAAATAGTCATTTATTATTTATTTATTTTTTTATTATATATAGCGTTTTATATATTAAGTATAATTGAGATATGATGTGTCACTCAATGCTAAGTCAAACACATAAATATCTATACTATACCTAGTGTAGCAATCTAGTTGTAGTATAAACATCAATAGTCACATATTAAATATTTCTAATAAAACGGAGTAATACAAAATAGTTATTTTATACCCTGGTTTTCAGATTATGAATCGAACATATAAAAAAATTTATCAAAGGCAAATGTACAAAGATCGAGAGAAATGTCAAAAATTAAATTTACTTTACATTCACAAGTTTAGTATTCCTGACTATTTCTCTCGTCTATTCACCGATTAATGTTTAATTTATGGAGATTTTCAATTCTATTAGTTAATACTTAGATAACACAGAAAGATTGCAACAACATTGTAGAAATATTTCATTGCAAGATTTGCGGCATTGCAAAAACACGAAATGTTGCTGTAATATTGTTGCGACATTGTAGCAATGGTAAAATATCTGCTTTTAGAAGTATTGCAATGAATGCAATGCAATATTACAATATAACAGTCTGTATTTAAAACGCATTTATAAAGATGTCAGCGTGCTTTTTTGGCATTTTATCCTTATTTTAATTTTAATAAACAATAAAGATAGAATGTCGAAAAAGCGCGCTACATCTTCATAAGTGTGTTTTGAATACGGGCTAATATGCTTTGATATTTCGGATAATATTTTAAGTGCCATTATATTTAGATTTGGCACATAGAATATTATATATTTCTGAATTAATCTTCAAATAAAAGAATAAAAAGTTTTACTATAAATATACATCTCATTTACTTTTATTTTCGAAAACTTAAGTTTGTAGATGAGACAAAGGACATTATTTTTCACTATATTTTTGAAACGTTGCTGCAACATTACTGAAGTAATATTGCAAAAAGATCTTTGCAACGTCTCTGTAATATTGCATTGCAATATATGGTACAATGTTATAACGTTGCAAGTTGCAACAATGTTTCTGCAAGCTTATGTGCCGGTAATTCTATTTATTATGTTTTAGTGACTACTCTAAGAATGTGTAAATTAATTAAAATTCTTTTTCAATTTTTTTGTCACTATTATTTTTTTGAATAAGTAAACCTACTTTCTGTGTGCGTGTGACTCATAGTACCCCCAGTGATTCATTTGTAATGCTTCGGGTATGGGGCACATTGGATCGTTTTTTTAAAAAAATGTGTTTTTATTTCTTTCTCAAAAATAAATCAATATATATTTGCCGAATATACTGAATTTTAAAATATGCATTATTCTTCAATTATATTTAAAAAATAAAACGAAAAATCTTATGTTTACAAGTACTTTCGAGAGTTTCAATTTTTATGGCTCATGATATACTCCAACTTCCTCTATATAATATTCTTTAATAAATTGAGAAAATCAATTATAATCTCTTTTGAAATAGTTTTCTTTTGAATTCATACAACTGCAGATAAAGCTATTAATGTTCTAAATAGTTTTGCATGCCATTTTTCATAACATTGTTAAATAATAGCTTTAATTTTTTGTAACCTACACTTTTTATGACATTATCTTTATTTTAGAAAAAGATTAGCAAAAAATATAATAATTATGATAGTTGTAAAAAAAGGAATTATTTAGAAACGTCATTAAATGAAAGAATTACAAGGAAAAACACAATTTAATGGCATCTTTAATTAAGTATTCCTTCAACTTTAATAAAGTAATAAAGTTGAAGGAATAAATATGTAATGCGTGTGGAAAAGTGATAAAAAGAGGCATAAATTTTAAAATATTTTATCTAGAAAGATCTCATCGAGTTTAAAAACATTTGGGCCATTTTATCGCATTATCTTCGGATATTTTACGATCAAAACGTATCGAGATTTTCTGGTAATATAATCCAATCCTTCCCTTCAAAACGACAACTTTTCACCCTTCTCGTAGGGGACAATGTGAACGTGCGCCAATATAATCGTGCGAGTGGGCACAAATCCGAGTTCAGGCAGATTTGCATGTAAATCGGATCTCGCAGAAGGTAAAATCTGGAACTGGTTTTTTTGAGACTGTGGCCGATTTCGCGAATTATTTCGATACGTTAGGATTGATACTATTCTCCCTCCCTCGCTACCCTTTTATTTCTTTTTCTTTCCCTCTTTCTCTCTCTCTCTCTCTCTCTCTCTCTCTCTTTCTCTTTCTGTTTCGATGTGCAATCTTGACAAAGAATAAGTGAATGAAAAAGAACGGTGAAGTGTAGCCATTTACAGTTGTCTACATAAAATTATCTAGATAAAAAAAATAGCTTTATCTCATCTTTTATTTAGAATGTATGTTATTTTATTGTTAGTAATATTATCTTTTTCTAAGTATCTATATTTCTAGGTATCTATAGTAAACAATATGGAATATGAAGTAATTGTCCTTAGTTTCAATCTCTAATAAGTTACGAAGTTATTTATCTTGCACAGATCAAAAAATAGTAGTACAACATAAAAATTGTCGCAAACTATAAGTGGTTCGAAAACTTTTACAAAGAACATTATCAGTCATCATAAAGTGAATTACATTCCCTCTATTTTTCAACTTTTATTTTATTTGCGTATTGATACAAATCAAAAAAAGAACATTTTTGCTAGATTGAATTATTTGTGAAGAACTCTTGTTTTAAAGAAATAAAAGTTTTTAAATAAAAATATAAATATATTGTTTTTATATTCTAAATAGTTTTGCTCAACAGCGATAATATTTTAAAATTGTCTAGATAAAACCATAACATAATTATCTTTTATCTAGGTACATTTAAAATTAAATTGCTTTTATTTTATATAAAATACATTTACATGTTTACAATTTATCTTATCTTTATCTAGATATTAATAATTTTATGTTAATTGTATGCTGAGCGCCACTGAGTGTAGGCTGATCTATTAAAAGCAACGAGATAAATTATTGATATGTATTCATGCTCACATGTAGTAAACATGGCGACCGTTGGATAATAATGACAATAGATATAAAAAAATCATGCTAAAGAATTGTTGAACTAATTGAGTTTACTTGAAACGATCAAGTCTTTATCAACGACAGGATCGGTGGGCAGTTAGGAATAACATACAAAAATATCAGAGCGTGTATATCGAAAAATGTTTCTTTATTTAAGGACCTAGGCCTTATATATTGCCCTACGCGTCATCGTCCGTTTTCAACGTACTAATGAATTTTGCACAATACGCACGCGGTTGCAGATCGCAACCAACAACAACTATAACTAAACTAACTAACAAGCGAGCACTCTCACGCTCGTGCACGCACTCTACGTGAAGCGCACCAAGTTCACGTCTTACCAACCCGCTCGATTCGAATCGCTGCTCTGTTCAGGCTCAACAAGAATTAATATTATTTTCTGTTCAATGTCTTATTTGCAATGTTTCGTAATTACTTTAAAGTATCTCAAATAAGAGTGCGTCGTTACTGCTGGAATCAGCATTGCTTTCACTGTTAGAATCACTCCTGGAATTTTTCAATTAAAATACTAGCCAGCACGTCGATTTAAAACTTTTCTTAACACAACAGGCATTTGTACAACTTAGTAGCAAGAGGATCTTTGTTTTCCTATAAATATCTTTTGATGTTTTGATTATTTCCTTGCGTAGAGCTTTCTTTAACAAGAAATTTAATATATCGATCTCATTCTTTCTCAAAATTTTATTTTACATTTTCGACAGTAAAAAGATGTTAAATATGTCAATAGTTACTAAACGCAATGTTTACACACGATTGGAACGAAACGTATGTATGGAACGCAATGGAGAAATAAAAGATTAATTGTGCACTTTATCGCACATGCTACAGGATTCGAAACAAAAATATATTTGCGAACACATAACTGTCATGCCATACGTTTTCCAATTTGGCATTCTTGCATTTTTAAAAAGCGCAGCATGCATTTATAAAGCTTTATTACGCGGCCCAAGGAAAGTAGCTAGTTACAAAACTCGATAAAAACGTTAAACCTATGTGGAATGGTACCAGAGAATTGCAGTCCTCTAACTTGCACATGCATTACTTGCACGCTAGGCAAAATATCCTTGAGCCGAAGGCGCATATATAAAAGAGAGATGTTATCGTAACGTGCTGCAAACCGCACGTATACTAAACCTAAACTCGCACGAAAGAAGATAACGAACGAGGTACATGTAGTTGTAAACGTGTACTGTGCACCACGTTATCACAACATTATATATCCATATTTAAAATAAATGTTTCACGTTACAAAGTCAAGATTAAAAATAAAAATTAATATATTCTGTTATTTCAACACAGGTATTTTATTTAATTTTATTAGGTAACTGAAAATTATAAATAGAAAAATGTAAGATTATTATACATGGAAAGAAAGAGAGAGAGAGAGAACGAGAGAGAGAACGAGAGAGAGAAAGAGATTATTATACATATTGATAATATTACAGATTATGAGAACTTTTTTTAATAATGTTTGCATTATAAATTATTTTAAAATTTTGTAAAATGATTGTAGAAAGCAAACGAAACAATTTCCATGTTATATTCTTGTCATAATATTGATTTGATTGAAAAATTAGCGCAACTATGTTGCCAAGTAATTATTAAGTAGTCGTACTAATAGATTTCTAGATCCATCCATATTGATTCGTGGATTATATTGGTTTTATCTTATATTATATAATATAATTATCAATGCAATTTAAATAAAAAAGATGAGGTTGTACATTATTGCAGCAGTTCAATTAAAAGTTGTTACCGAGTGCACAGGAGTAGAATAAAAAATTTGACGCATTAAATCGGCTATCGTCAATTTGATCATCGGCTATACATGTGCAGTACAGAATTTCTCCCAGCTCATCCTCGCAAGCGTTCACATGCAAACGGATAATCCGTCCGTTTCAGATGGTTGTCCAATTCTTTTTTTTTTTTATACCCAACCAGGTGGTGAAACAGCCAATACGATCGTCGTCCAACGAGAAACGAGGTGACCATTTCGATACGAGGCGACTCGTTTGAAATCTCACAGTAAATTCGTTTCTCCAACATCTGCGCGGCGGTGATTGGACGGCGGATTGTTCGATAAAGCGGCGATCGGCGTTAGCATCCAACTCGGGTGGGCGAATGAAACTGGGAGAGGGTGGCAAAAGGCTGACTTTCTCTTTCGCGGTTTGTTCGCGCTGAAATAGAGCGGTTTTGTTCTTATAAAGGCTAGTTAAAATGCAGATTCTATCAATCGCGCCGAATGAAGACATACCTCGCGTGCACCGTGACTGACGCGCGTGCGGCTTTTATATAAAATTGTCTTCAAAGGAAATAGAATTTTAACGAAATTGGGAGAGGAGAGTACTAATAAAGAACGGTGTCGATATAGATACAGTTTCCTCTGATCAATTTTCTCAATATTATGCGGAGTTAAAACAAAAATGTAACGAAGAATATTTTTGGTATAATTGATGAACAAAATTCATTATTTTATTTGATGGCTAAATTTTTGGACGGATATGATGAACGATGTTCTTTAGTATACTTCTTGAATAAAAATTTATCAAAGCAAGGTAAGTGTAACGATGTTGAGCCAAGATTATCGAATTTTCATAAAGATTCACGACCTGTAAAATAATCTAATTATATAATTAACTAATTGTAAGATATGAAATATAAAACGTTATTATTAACATATAAAAGTAAGAAAAATTTTTAAATTATTTCAAAATAATAAAAATGTGTAAAGCATCTGAATAAATAAACCTAAAATACTTATTTTTAATGTTCTAAAAACTTATTCTTAACTCTGTATTTATAAAATAACTGTAAAAAAATATTATCTTGACAAATATGTAAAGTTTCTTAAAAAATGTTAAGAATATCATCCAAATATAAACTCTAACTTAGTTATGTAACAAATTTATGTTTTTCAATGTTAATTTTATAATATTTAAACTATTCTATATGATAAATACCTTAAAGCATTTAAAGATTACAATTAAATTTTTATATCAGAGGAAAGTTGCGTATATCTCCTAAGGCAGCATCCCTTTATTTCTCAGAAACTAAATATTGCACCATATTAATACTGATAAAACATAATCTGCTTAGATAATTAAAATAATTAAAAAAAGAAGAACTCAAAATTTATATTTACAAGAATTCTTTCTAAACATAAAATCTGCTAAGAATAAATTTTTGAAAAGCGAGAATAAAATTTGTACGATTTTCTTTTGCAAATTGCATGGTTCAAACAATAATGACTGTATTATTGATAATATTAGATCATTTTACGTGTTTGTAAACTTTCCTAAACTTTATATTTTTCTCGTAGTTTGAAGCAGTTTGGAACATCAAATCGCTGTGCAACGTAAATCGGTATGCCTCTCTATAAGAATAGACAAGAACTACAAATTCTTTAACTACAATATTGGCAGATATTTCATAAATTTTTTTGCATTTTCTTTAATACCTTTAAAAAAAAGTAGCTTTGGACGCAACAGTAGAGATGCTAATATAAAATGCCAATAATAAGATGTCAAAAAAGAACGTATAAAATAGGAGGTTCTATTTTAGCCTTTTAATTTTATAAATTTTGTTGTTTAATTTATAAAAGTATATATTATTATCTACTGTTAAAAAAGTTATAAAATTCAATATATTATAAGATATACAAGTACATTGAATTTAATGTATCTATAATTGAAAAATGTGCGTGAAATTTAGTACACTTTTGACAACATTAAACGTTTTTAATGTAACTGTTTAAAATTTGCTTCCGCAACATTACATTAAATTTTGCTGCGTATTTTTAACAGTGTAGTTTATCAATTTATTTAGTTAGCTTCTTCCCTATGAAATCTAAATTCTGCCAATACTGCCTACTGCGCGAGTTTTAGGGCTCAACTTCTCTTTTTGGGTTATTTTACTAAAACGTTAATTATTATAAAATACGAAACAGTATTATAAAAACATTTCACTTTCTAGTTTGTATTCATTTTATTTTATATTTAGCTTCTGTTTAAGAAATATTACCCAAAAACAAAGTAGTATACCAATAATAATTAGACACTTTCCTCTATAAAAAAAAAACATTAATAAATTTCTGTATAAGTATCCAAGAAGATATAAAGACATGTTCGGTCATTAAGATATCCACCTTAATCGCAGGATAAATATTTGGCGAGTATAGCAGAAAGGGTTCTGCTATATTGATATGCGTAGCGAATAAAATTCATTGTAATGTCCGCTGAATAAAACGGGAAGATATATTTCTGACAAGTTATAATCTATACGATGCCGCATCTGCTTATCGACTCTGCAGCTGCACTCTGTTTCTCATGGAGATTCCGTGCAACGCGGCGCATTTGTTTATCGCTCACGAACGACATTTTAATTTCCCAACCATTTGTAATAAAGGTCGTTACGAATTTGTGCTACGAGATGCAGATTCAATTAGATACCAATGACAATGCCCAGCAGAATGGCGAATGCTCGTGACACTGGGTCGCAGGTGTTCCAAACGACCGGCCTGTGTGTTCGGAAATGGTATTTACTACTAGCGATTGGTCGGAATTCACTCGGACGCGCGTTACATCGGACGTGCTTCGAACAGTTGCCGTAGTATTCTTATTATTGATTATTGCGACCTTTCCTTATAAGGAGCCCCCATTATTCACGACAGTGGATATTTTTCTGAAACCAACTGAAGGAGGAGCGCACTGCGGTGATTTAAAGGAACCACGTATGTCGGCGAGATCACTTCTTCTTTTTTTTTTATGTTACAAGCTTCAAAAAGGAGAGAAGAGGCAGCTCGCTCACCGCCGCGCCGTCATGATACACCAGACGATTTCACTCGTAGATCCCGGCACTAAAAAGGACTTTAGTTTTTCGAGCAACTACATAAAAATCATTTTATTTGAAATACGTGCGAGCTGTTTCTCACTTCGTCTTCGTTTGATATTTAGATGTACGCGAAAATATTTTATTTTTATACAAAAATTTACGAGAATCTTTTTGCCGCCACTTTAAACCTCATCCATATTTTGCATTTGCGTGACGTCTGCATTTTTGATACCGTGATTTTTTTTCGTCACGCCAGTTTCTACGCGCGAAAACTTGCAGACGATACTGGATGTTGATGGCAGTTACTGTTTATAGTCCTTTAATATGACGCTCGCAACTAGAGTACCAACCCCAGAGGTATACACGGAAGTGTCGTCACACTTGTTATTTCCCACCGGAAACACGGCGTGGGCGCGCATGTATGGCTGTACAACGTTGTCATACTATTAATCCTTTTAGGATTAGGGTTCACGATATATGCCACATACGTAGTCTGACAACTAAGTAGATGAAACTTATTTATATTCAAATACCGCTCGTCCGTTCAAATTAATGTTATCTCTTTTGAAATATGATCTTTTTTCGCTCGCACATTCATTACGCTGAAGATTTTGGGCATTAGAAGGGCTGTCGGCATTCTATTTACTTGAATACCAGTCAGAATTTGATTGAAATGTTTTTCAATTTGTAGCACAAAATACTACTAATAATAAGAAACAATAGCACGCATTGTGTTTTTCTTTTCGTAAATGTATTCTATCGATTTTTGTCTACATTTTCTTTAAAAATTTTGTAACGGAACGCTTGATGTATATTACACTGGTTCTTTATTTCACGAGAGTATACAATTTGATCTTTTTAATATTGTGAAGAAATCTTTCATTAAAAGAGGCAGAAATGTTCATAATGTCGGAAAACTATGTAAACTTCGACTAATTAATATAGACATAGGAATAATATGAAATTGAATATAAAATCCCTTCTTTTGCGAGTTATTTATACTATATATTAACAATAAGAAATTATTTTTAAAGTTACACAATATTAACATATAAAGCTTCTGTAGTCTGAGTTTCTCATGGTAAATCTACAATTTTGAGGGATAAATCGAGAACGAACAAAGGCATCGAGAAGTTCTTTTTTTTTATTAAGTATTATTTAAATGCATTATCTAAATGTTTTACAGAACTAATTGTTATCTATTTACAATTTATAACAATAAAAAGTACTTTACTTCTTTTTCTTGTATTTTGTTCTGCCATTTTTTAATTTTTATCGGATTATTTTTATTTTAGGTCATTCCATAGTAGAAAGCTTGCAAAACAAAATGCCATTTGGTTCACTTAAATGTTATGTCAACTAGATCACTCGCAATCTCCACAAAATCACGAATTACACTGCGCGTTGGTCAGGTTGCAAGTCTTTTTACTATATGTTAATATTTTGTAAAATACTTTTAAAATAGTTTTTTTATTGTTAATATACAAATAGCCACAAAAAATGTAATTCATTTCTATGTCTATATAGTAATGAGTCAAAGTTTATTGAGTCCTTGCTATCACAAATTATTCTACCTTTCATTTAAATAAATATTAGTTATTTATGTATTATCGAAAGGTGATATTATATGAAATGTTGTAACAAAGTGAATATTCTAGTCTAGAACGCGAAAAAGTTTGTTTATTTTGGAGAATTTTTTAAATGAAAATTACTGCACATATATTCTTTTACATTTTTACACATCTATTTATACACATTTAATAAATATTTACAAATTTTGACTGAATGTTTATTAGTTTTCATGTTATGTAAATTTAAAAACAAACACGTTTTTCAAGCGTGTTTCATCGGCTGACACAATTTTTCAGAAATTACTAAAGTTATTGACTTCAATTATTTTGTGTACATGTCAAATACATGTCTGTTTATTCACTTGAACTGAAATTAGTGAAAAATATGGCAAAAATGGTTTTAAAGAAGAAATATCGATTTTTTAACAAAATCGATTAAAAATTTTACATATGGTATATGAAAAAAATAGTCAATAGATATATAGTTTATAGATATCGCAAAAATATTGGTTCGGCGATAAACAGACACGTATCTCACACATACGCAAAAATTGAATTCGATAGGTTCAGTAGTTTTTGAGAAATCATGTCTAACTTAAAAAATGTTTTTGTTTTTTTTACGTAACGTAAAAAATATAAACATTAAAATTTGTAGATATTTACTAGATATGTTCAAATAAATGTGGTAAAAGCGTAGAAAAATATGTGCAGCAGTAAAAAACATTTATTCTAAAAATTTTTCTTTGAAAGATTTCAAAAAATACTTTTTCACGTTCTAGATTAGAATATTTTGTTGCATTGTCAATATTATCTGTTATCGAGTTTTAAAAAATATTTTTAAATAAATACAAGAACAGAGTCACAGTTTTATTCAATTTATACAAATTGAAATAAGAACGCCTTTTACGGTCAAGCTGGATCTTAGTGCTTTTTTTATAAATTTTACTTGTGTGTTTTTTATATACCTTTTTTCAAATTCAACCGACTACGCGCCGAATTACTTTTCCGGTCATAACGCAGCTATAAGCTGAACATGAACAGGTAATATCACATTTATTAAATTAGAAATAATTTAATAATTGGCGATGCTAACTTGCATCTAGATGTTAGACCCCTTATCCCCCCTGAAAAAACTGTAAAGAATTTATTGCGAAAAATATCACCTCAGCCAGGGTTCGAACCTGGAATCTCCTGAATCTTCTCTTTATTCAATTTACATTCACCTATAGTCAACAATTGGTTAATTAAACAGAATTTAAATAAAAATTTATTCTAAGTATAGAATTTAAAGTTCTGATTCAACGTAAATATTATAATTCATAATCAGATAAAATAATGACAGTGTATGTCGTGTTTAGAAATAAGTGTTAATTTTACACAATAATGGTTAGTATATTGCACGAACATCTGGCTTGTATTAATCTGAAGTCTTCATTTGTGAACAAAATATATTTACTCGCACACTACATATATTTCGAGAAAAGTCCATAAACTGTCAAAGAGGATGCATTAAAACATTAAGGAAAATACAGAATTCGTGCTAAAAACTTTCGTTCTTTATGATAAAATAGCCTGTACATCACCTCTGGCTAGCAACGTCATAAAATTCTCTGGATAACCACCGGAGAATTTCATTTTGTCAAATAAAACTTGTCCGTGGACAGTTTTGCCGGACATAGAAGTGAGTAGGGGAAAACCGCAGGAATTCCGTTATTAATCTTTTTCAGAGACACGGAATGCCTTTTTTAAATCGTGCCGCGCGCAATTTTCAAATATGCTGTGTATTTCCGTGATGGCATATTCTCAGCTTAACGGAAATTCACTGAATAAAATTTAAACTTAACACTTTCCTTTCTTGTTAGAAAGAGAGGCGCGCCGTGCCTTCTTCCTTAATAAGTTAAACGTTTGCGCAATTGTTAATTATACTAAATAAAATCTCAAGAGAGGAGAGAGAGAGAGAGAGAGACAAGACATTAAGACAAAATTTTCAATAGTATTGCAACAATACGCGTTTGTAAATCAATGGCAGTGTTGGAAATGTCGCGACAAAATTGATCGTAAATGTTCACGAATTCATGTTTCCTAAGAGTGCGCGACTAATATTTTCATGTGACTTCTGAACTCTTATCTTCATGAAAAACTTGAACGGATAAACTTGCGTTTCGAAACTCTTCGATGAACCGTGTGAAACTTTTTCATACTCGGATTCGCTTTTCGATGCGATTAGATTCGTCGGAAATGTAACTCCTTGAAAGAGCAAAACTCCCTCGAGACTTTTGAGATTTCAAAAACGATCTTGTCACTTCTTTAATCATACTTTTTGCATTGAAATCAGTTGCTATTTCATTTCAATTTGAAATAAAATAATAAAATCTATGCAGGTATGCATGGATTTTAATATTGCATGCATACATGTAATTTTTTTCTTTTTCTTTTATTTTTTATTGTATAATTTTAAGTTAATTTTTTCTTTTAATTTTTAGTATTATATTTTAATATAAATACATTTCAATAATAATACATTATAGTTTTGTTACTTTGCCTCATCTAATTTTAAATTTGCTTTCTCTAATCTATTTTTTATCAACAGTATCTTTTAATATATTTATATATACATATATATAAGCAGAGCACCCCGCACAAAATATTTATAAATTAAGTACATTATTTGCTTGTATATGAAATATATATTTTACTACACGTAAAAGTCTTTAATCCTTTAATTAAAATTATATAACCAATAACGATGGTTGATTATTATTATTATTATTATTATTATTATTATTATTATTATTACGATATTATTACGGTACGCTGTTACTAATTATTCCAATTGTGCTCCAATTCCAGTCCGGAATTTCATCCGGAAAGGGACGTTGCTCAAAGTATACCGCGAATTTGCTTATTATCTTGCTACTCTTAAAAGCTGAAGTTTTAGCTGGCGATGAGTGAAAGGGCAACGAACAAAATTGAAACGGAAAGGTAAATCGGACTTCAAAGTATCTTTTCAACTCGCGGAAAGCAGCGCAAATACGATGAGCGCGATAGGAGTGAAGGAGAAAACGGTGAATTGGCGCCGAGATAGAAATAGTATTAATTTCCTCGAAGCACGGAGATTCTGCCACATCTACCTCCGTCTCCACCGAAATCTTATTCTGTTCTTTGTCCGCTTCACAACGCCTGCAATAACGCAGCTAGTTTCGCTAGAGTCGAACGAGGCGAAACTGTCGTTTATTAAATTCTAAACATTCATGGAGAAAGTAAATTCTCGATTCTCTCATGGAATTAAATACATAAATATTAAATTACACATTACATTAGTCTAAGGTAATTAAATTCGCAAACGTAACTTCCTTGGTTAGCGTGGAAAGTTAACTAATTTGGAAATGCGATAAAATGTGTAATCTCTCGCTTTCGCTACATAAATATATAACATATATTTCATTCCATTAATGTATACATATAAATAATACATATATAACGTTTTAATTTGTTTATTCAATAAAGATCTCAAATGTATTGAAAATATTAAATATTTGCAAAAATGTTGGAAAATTTGTGTATTCATAATTATTTAAATAATTGTTTAATTTTATAACTGTACAAGTATTAATCTCAAATATAAAATTATTAATACTATTAACATTGATCTACATTCTATTACTAAATATCTATCAGTAATCGTAATAAACAATTTGATAGTCAATAGTATATGTATTTTGAAAAAGACATGTATATATATAAATTTTTATTCTTCATTTTGTAGGCGCGGTAGGCGGCGAAGGAGGTGACGAGGATGACAAGGAAAAGGAAGAGGAGGCCGAGAGGGAGAGGCAGGAGGCCATTAGAGAAGCCGAGGAGCGAAGAAAGGAAAAACATCGCAAAATGGAGGAAGAACGAGAGAAGATGCGGCAAGAGATCAGAGATAAGGTCAGCAATGACAATTTTGCTATGTTTTTAGCTAAAAACAGTTTTACTCCGAAAATGATTAACTGCATAATTCGATTTTCGTACACTCATGATCTTTTCAATTGCAACTTTTGCCATCATCAGACTTTGTAAAATTTAATATCATTTACATTCTACATTATTACTCTATTTTGTGGTTTGAATTATTTCTTTAGAAATAACATTCTAAAAAATATTACTACATAAATATTATAAATTAATTAATTATTAATCAAAGGAAATAAATTTGAGACATCAAGATAAGTTTATTTGTAAATGTTTTTATTAATATTTGTGGCAATATACAAGATGGTATTTTTAAAATTTATAGAACTTTCACATCTACAGTGTTGCGTTTCGATAACTTTATAGAATTATCTAGATAAAAATAAAATAAGTTACATGTAATTGGATCTTAAATAAGATAAAAATACTTTAATTTTAAATTTATTTAGATGAAAGAGAAAATCATATCGTTCTATCTTAATAATTTAAAAATAACATTGCTGTTGAACAAAACGCACACAATTGCGGTTACAAAAACAATTTAACAATATTTTTATTTATAAATTTTTCTTTTTAATTTTTTAATAAAAACTCTTCAACTATTTCAATTGTATGTCTGTTTTTTGATTTGAATCAATACGTAAATAATCAAAATTGAAAAATATAGATGGATCATATAACTCACAGTATATGTATATAATGATTGTAAAAGTTTTTTGAATCACTTATTATTTTGAAAAAGCAATTTTTACATTGCACTACTATTTCCTGATCTGTACAATCTATTGTTATGTATTCAAGAACTTCTATGTTAGAATAATTATCCATAGTTTCATAAACGTGTTATTCACAATAATTTAGATAATTAGGTTTGAAATAGATAACACTTCTTTTCTATCTAAAATATAGATGGAGATAATAAACATTCTACTAAACTATCGTAGATAAAAAAAGGGGGGATGAAGCTTTTTCTTCATCTAGTTAATTATCTAGATAATTTTATATAGATAATGACAAACACTGCATATCTGAAACTGCTCGTTGTTCGTAATTTTTGTCATTAAAACGCATATATCATTTGGAGAAAGAGAGAGAGAGAGAGAGAGGAATTGGGAATCATATTTTTCAGTTAATTACAAGTGGATTTTGTTCGTGACTATAAATATCAGAGTATGAGTTTGAATATAGCCACGTGTTTCTCCCGCGTTTTCCACAAGAGTCCTCGATTTCATCTGGGTCATGTCAACGCCGTTGACTCCATCCTGACAGGACAATACATCAGGATTGATAATGGCGCGATCCAACGTGCATTTTACATCTCTTTCGTTCTCTCCCTCTTTCCCGTTCCCTCTTTTTATCCACACATTTATTTCCCGCCAAACCGATGAATGCGTTGGAAGTTTTTTTGCGAGATCCCGTCGGCGTATATTGTTCTACCCCCGTTTGATCAATGCCCCGGATTCTATTTTCTATGTGATTCAACTTGATTGCTTTGTCCTCTAAAAAATGTCAAGTGGACCGACCAATCGAATCAGCTTTAACGAAAACTCAAGAGTTAATATCGATTCGCCTCTCGCACGTCATTAATTCTCATATTAATATGTACGATAAAAATAAATGAATATGTAGAAAGCAGCGTTGTCGAATGTTTTTTCAATATATTTCTTACAATGAGATAACGCTGCACTCCTATTATACTTTTACAATGAGATGCTGCAGAAGCTTGTCACGAAATAAAAAGTTGATAGTTGATTTACATTTTCTCTCACCGATATTTGCCCAACTGGGTTAGTGGCGTTGGATTTTGCGTGACGTTAATTGGAGTGGAAACGCGATTATCTCGTATGTAAACAGAAAATGATATCGTTGAAGGGACCAAACGCGTAATTCGACGTTGTGGGAGGTAGTTTGATCTGTGTATGTGGCACACCGACCGCATTGCTGCAGTGTGCTGTAATTCCACATGCAGAAGTGGTCGTCGAGTGGTTGAATGTTGTAACCATTATCATTGCAGAGTTGCATTCAAATGTGGAAGGTGTCTTAGATCAAATAAATCCACAGATCAGTAATAAACACGTACGCTTCAATGAAATCGAGAATCATTTAATCTAATCAGACCATGGGCGTATCTAGGGCGGGAGATTTATTAATTTTGTTATCACATAAACAGTAGTTAATTTTTTGCGTTAATAATTTTGCTTAGATATTTTAGGCTTACTAAAATGACTTCTTATTCTTGGTTTAGAATGGGAAAAAACTGTTAGACTTTGTAAATCATAACTTTTTTTTCTTTAAAAAGAAGTATAGACAAAATAAGTTATTAAAGACAAAATGTGTTCTTTAATGTTATTGTTATTATTATTACATACAAAATATTCATGATTATTTCCTAGGAAAAAAATTTATAAAAAATTCAGAAAAAGATATAGAAAAGCTCCTGAGAAATATGAAAAATATTGCTATTATTAAAAGATATTAAAGTTAAATGAAAAGAAAAGGAGAAATGATAAAGAAGGCAAAGAAGATTATTTAATAAAGTTAACAAAATTAACCTTAGCTCACCACCTAAGTACAACTTATCCTATAGCCCTATACGATTTTATTTATTAAAACTTTTTTATAATATAATTTAAAGATTTGAATTGAGGTTCAAAAAACCTTTAACTACCTGTAGATAAGCCTGCAAATGCTTTTTTTGCATTATTCTCAACGTGAGAGTGCACAAAAATTTTAAGTGGTACTTGATATCCATAGATGGATAATTTGTAAGTTTTCAGTGTTCTAGATACCTTTTTATTTATTAAATATATGCTTACTAGGTTCCAGTATAAAAGTAAGTGCATGAAACTAGAATTTAAAAAATTTTAGTTTATTTTAGTATGTATAATGTATATGTATTATTTACATGCAGTGTAATATTCTTTCGTCTTTTGCAACTAATGCGCGCAAACATTATGAAACTTCCAGAATTCTCTTCGAGATTCGTGCTCTTAATTATATATATGATAATAATATTTATTCGTTACAACTTTTTATTTACCATTTTATATTGTTCAAATAATAAAATTTTGTTCATTAGTTGTAAAATTATTTTACTTTTAATTTTTAAAAAATATCGATTTTTAAATCACTTCAAATAATTGAACTTTTAAAGCAATTTATAGCACGCTATTTATTTTTTGTTAGTCCAAAAGGTCAACTAAAAATCCCACTGTTTTTTGCATCAAGTTAAAATTAAATTTTTTTTATTTAAAGTATTCATTTCTTTTGCGAAATTTGAAATACATCTTCTTTAAATTATTGTAACTTCATCACTTCAAATTATTGTAAATTACTTCAGACTAAAATATTTTTTATTCGAGTCTTGTTTATCGTCTTTATGTGACTCTGAGGTATCTTTCACATATTATAATATAATTTTAAAATAACTTCTTTTTTCAAGTTGTTGGAAAAAAATCAGAAAAATTCCGGTTTTTTTCCGAAAAAGTAGCTTTTTGCGAAAAATTAAGGTTTTTGCTACGTAAATGACATGCTATCTAATTTTTAATGTTCATCATATTAATATCCAGGAAGTTATGTAATCTTATTTTTGTTAAAATTTTTATTTTTCTTTCTATTTCTGATTCGTCTGACGGATCGGTGTATGACGATTTACGGACTCGAAAATAAGTACGATGAGCTAGGGTTCAAAAAAATCATATACCATAAAACAGGATGACTTTGACATTGGCGAGATCAACACGATACAATAATACTTTTAAATTTTAAATTTATTACGTACTCATATTTACTGCTGTCACGAAAAACTGAGATCTAAAGTTAATAAATCACGTTTCTCCGTGACAGCAATAAATATTAGCTCGCTATAAGATTTTTATTAAATTTTGAAAAGTGTTGTATCAAAGTCATCTTTTTTACGAGATATTTTGATAACATTATATTACATACTTATTCATAATGTTCATTGTAAAATTCTTTGAAGGTAATGTTACTGCTTAACATCTTTGACAGCACAAAAGTCCAAAAGACGTCATAAAAATATTCTTTAGTCTCTTGGGAGTCTTTATAACAACTTTCAAACTTTTATACCTGGGATATATACATATATCGTCTAGGATATAATATATTACCTTTATTTATCTTTAGTTAAATATACGCAATTTTCTTTATGGAAACGAGCAAATATTTTACGAGAACACACGTGAATTTTTTTCAATAAATTTTTCTACCTTTGGAAAAAACCGAAAAAGTCCGAAAAAATTGAAAAAAGAAATCGATTTTTTCCGAGCTTTAAAAACTATAATTATAAGCTAAAAAATATGTTTTCTGTTTAGAGATATAGCGTGACAAAGTTATAAAGGTGACGAGGAAGGTAACAAAAAATAAGGGTGACGAGTTAGGGTTAAAATATATTATGCGATGATTTTTTTCCAAAGCGACTTCAGAAGAGTTACAATAATGTTTGTGAATTGTATAACATAAGAATCATGTCTTATTCAGATTTTCTGTCATTATATTGCACAAATAATTTAAAAAATTTTGAAAGGTTTAAATATTCCGATCCCCTTCCTTCCTTTTCCCTTCGGTACGTCCATGATTTAAACAAAGTATCAAAGAACATTGAGATATAAAAAACTACATAAAAATTAAAGATTTAGAGAAATAAACATCTAAAAATCGATAATTTTATGAATTTAAGCATTTTGAAAAATCAAAACTCGATTGAAATTTAAACTTGGATAAACATTAAAGAAATAATAAAATGTACTAAAGTACTAAAGACCAGTTAGAATTGGATAAATGTAACAACAAATAAAGTAAATTTCACCGGCTTCATCAATTTGCGAAATCTAGATGAAAAAAAAAACGTCTTTCAACGCGATGGCGTTTTCAAGATTAGTTTAGTTCTCCGCGGTTATATTCGTAAAGCAAGAAGAAGGAATATAATTAACACTAATGGCTGCTTCATCACAGGCGAAAGAACTACCTCCAAATCCTTTCCGTCTCGGTAGAAACATGATTCTTCGAAAATGAACGGAAAAGATTGAGACGCGAGAGCCGCGATCTCTCATGAGAATAGAGCCTTCACTATTCTTGCGTAATGGAAGAGGCTTTGGCATGGTAATCGCATTGGGTCAAGTCAAATCCGATTTCCTATCTCGTCTAATGAACGAAGTGGGACTTTGTTATAGCAAAATCCTTGCGCAATTTGACAATATTCTCTTTATTACTTTATTTACAAATTGGTCTCGTGAGCTTGTCGCAGTGTGTGGTATAATATATTATTTGAGCCACCATATATAAAATATAAAAAAATATACATTTAGAGTGATTTACATTTCATATATCATGTTTTATTTTTTTTTATTAATTTGTATCAATGCATTATTTTATTTATATAACGCTATATTAGTGTAAAAATTATTTCATAATATTTATCATGTCAACATTATATACAAGTTAAATCCATTAATATATTTAATATTTATAGGATGCATTTATATTTGTTTCGCAGTGCGTGCGATTGCCTTACATTTTTTACTACTATTGGCAAAAAATATATTTGGGAATTTTACGAGAGACAAGATGGTTTTAAATCTGCAAATATACACATATAGAATCCTTCAAATAGCACATTAAAAAAAGCACTGAGTCTTTCTCTCATCATGCATATCAGAAATAATGTTACTTTTAACAGCTGACAATGCTAAATAAACAGAAAGAGAGTAAAATGAAGAAAAAGAGAGAGATTGTCAAAGTTCCATTTATCGATCTAATATATTGTTTGTTTCACATTACTTGGAGAAAATATTACACTACATCTGACACTTATGTCCACTCTCCCTTCTTCGTCCTCAAGGACAGCTCGAAGACGAAAAATAGCTAAAGGAACGACATTATTGTACGTTGTTGTGACTAGTTTCCATCAACATCCTTGTTGCAATGTTTTTATTTTATTCTGTTATGTATTTTATCAAACGATTATATTACCGTTTTCTCTCCGTTCACACGTAGCGTCTTCTTCACTTCCTTTTAACTCTTTTCTTTTAATGGGTGCTTTCAAGCAGAGAAAATAATGATGCAAACTATTATTTATAATATTTGAGAAAAAGTTTCAACTTGCATTCCAACTAATATATTTTAATTTAAATATTTTAGAAGTTTTTCTTTATCAACAAAAACATTGCTAAAATAAATGTATACATATATGTACAAGAAAAAAAATGTATAATATATAAATAATAATATATAAAAGGTAAAAAGAATATCTAGAACAATACTGACCAAGATTTCTAGTTTGAAATTGAAATGAATCGGAGCTATAAATTACCAAGAATACATATAAATATCGATACATTTTAATTTCAAGTGCAAATTTTGGATAGCACTGGAAAAAGTTTAAAATTGTAAGTCGATTGACCAAGCTATCTTCAAAATATAATGATTACATATTTTTGAAAACATAATTTAGAAAAACTTGAATAACAACGTCATTTCATATTATTTTTTAATAAAATTTAAATAGCAAATTGAGAAATGTATGAGCTTTAAATTGAAATAAATATGTCTACTATATTTTTTTCTGTTTTTTTTCTTTTTTTCACAAAAAATTCTCAGAACTAAATCATTTTATTCGTTTAGATGTATATGTTTCCTTAAAAGAAGTTTTGCCTCAATTTATGAACATATTTATTAGATCAGTACAGTAGGCCCATAATTGAACAGATGACATATGAAGGTACCTATGAATTGATATATGAGAATAGTTTATTATCGACCTAGCCGCGATAAAATTTTCAGCGCAACCAACGTAAAGCAATCTATAGCGTCTACGTCCAGCCTTGCGTTGGCGTTTCCAGTCAATCGAAACGATCGCAAATTGCATAGAATTAGGCACAATCGATTGGCATTAGCATTCAGCATGGCATAGGCTTTCAACGATTGTGTTATATAATTTATGTTACATGCGACGAATCGATGCGAGGAATAGTTCTGTTACTTCAAGGAAAACTAAATCCATCGGGATCTGAATATCGAGATAAAAAAAATGATGACGCTGAAAATTATACGTGTCTACTTAAGTAAAATAGAGCGGCCATCGTTATAAGTGGCAAGTTCAGCATTAACCGCCATATTGTAATTAAGGTGATTGATCATTCCTGTTGAACACGCTTATCCTAGAAAATGTCCTGTAATTTCCATGGAAGGAAGAGGAAGGAAGCGTCGAATATGACAACGAAGGCGAGAAAAAAAGAGGCGACGACGAAGCGAACTAGGAAGAGAGAAGATTGAACTTAACTGGGGTCAAATTGACTCTAGTAGGGAGTCCCTGCATTCAATATGGCGACTTCCTAATAGAGTCAGGCTGACTCCTTTTAAGACGTTCACCAGAGGAACCGTCTTCTTGCGAAAGTACCTGAGAGCGTGTGCTTTATAAACGAAGTTAGGGCCATTTAATTTACAAAGCATCTGTTAATTTAATGATACCGGAACGGAAGTGTCGCGAACGAACTGCATGTACCAATTTACGGAAAACAGGATGTTAGGTGCATCGCTAATTAATTGAATAATCGATTAGGTTAGTCACATACTGAGAAAAGAATTTACTGAAAAAAAAACAAATTTTCCTTAATTTTAATAAACTATATGTTTGCATACAATTGTAAATGCATTTTTTACAATATGTAAAGAATTGTATTTATTTATTTGAAGAAAATATTTTTTCTATTAAGTATATCATTTACCAATTATAAAAAAACAATTTCGTAATACAGTCAATGTTTATTGAAATATAAATTTAATTTTCTACACAGTAGTGATTTTCCAATAATACTAATTTAATTTGAAAAAACAATTTTTCTATTAAATAAATAAATTAAAATTTGTAAATATTTTTTATAATATAGTAAATATAATATATTACAATATAATTTTTCTTTTTTAATAAATAGTAATTTTGATATAAAAACATAAAAATAAGGAAATGTTTAAAGTCTTAGAATTATTATTTATTAAAGATTATAGAAGTTTTAATACAAGTTAGTATATGATAATTTTATCTGAAATTTGATATTTAAATTGATTTAATATTATACATAGCGTCTTAGAAAAACACGTTTATTCCACACTCGAACCTAGTATTTATGGAGTTTTCTGCGAAAGTGCTACCATTTTTTCAACTAAAAAATGTATTATATATTGTTTATTTATGGTGCAAACAGTATGCTATTACTATAAATAAAAAATTTATTTTATTTTTTTGACGGATATATTAAATCTTTCAAATATACATTTTCTCAAATTTAATAAATTGTTTTAAAAAATATCTATTTCTTTTAAGTAATTTATATTTATTATTTTTGTAAGTCTGGATACGTAAATGACCGAATATTTATTAATATTTATTTTGAACAATATATTTAAAATGTTATTATTAAAATTAAAAGATCCAGATTTAATACTTTAAAAGTTTATTTATTAAATTTTAAGTATTATACTATAACGCATTAAATTTGAATTTAATTCAAATAAATTTTTTAACAAGGCGTTAATTTTTAATTTTAATTTTAATTTTTTAATTTATTATACTTAAGAGAAGCTTTATATTTAAATATTATTTATTTAAATTAAATAATTAATAAATAAATCTAATTTTAATAAATATATTTATACTAAAATTAGAAAAATTTTTTTCTCAGTACACGTACAATCAGTAATTATAACATCATGTAAATATTAAGTTAGTTTATTTTAGAAATAAGATTTTTTAGAATTTACATATACTACGTATAATTGAGGATTTGTATTTAATATGTTTTTATCTTCTATAGGATTGTATATCAATTAAATTCTTGTTTATGAATGAAAAAATACAATTGGAGTATGTATGTAGATTTTCGAGAAAGGGATCAGATGCAATACGATACACGTCTTTTGAAGCCTATACTATAACTCTGAATCCCGACAGAGATCTCAGATTCCAATTTTCCCATCGCGGTAATATGGCACCGTATCAGATCTTCTGTCTATTTATAGCACCGACAAAATTTATGATGCATATAGGGAGTATCGAGTACCATAATCTCTTCTTCCAATCTTTCCTTCCGTCTCTGCAAACTAATAATACTTGTAGATATAATAATTAGATGACGAGATTAACAGCAGGAAGAGAGAAAACAGAGAAAGTATTAGGGGTATGTCAATATATATATATATTGCTAATCAAACTTTGAAAATATTAATAAACCATTATCAATTTTCCAAAAGTCGATGAAATATCAAAATATTATGTATTTAGTATACGTTCGTTTCGTACTACACTATTATTAGTTAAATACAGTCTGTTTTATTTGTAATAGTTAATGGCAAGAAAAAGAATATTTTTGTATGTATAGTTAGAAGAACGTAGAATACATCGAAATGAGGGCGCGGAAAGGACGCAGGCCTCAAAAACGCCGCAGTGCGACTCGCTCTGCAGGCTTCATGGAGGTACCGCTCTGTGTCTGTACTAATATCATTAGAATAAGCGAATGGCGCAAAACTTCAGGCAACTGTTTATTCATTAATTACTACTAAACAATTGCAATTATTACATGGATTAAATGTAAAAAATGTAAAGTGATAAATGCTACACAAAAATGTGATTATTATGTGATAATGACGATACTCGTAGTTTTAATTAATAAGAATTATTTGTGCACAAGCAAGAAATCTGAAAAGGAACAATTATGAATATCGCATATAGCTTTTGAAAAATGTAATTACTATTATTAACTATTATATAATGTTATATATAATTTATTATTATTGTTAATAATTAAATTTTGTTATAATACAATTTTAATTATAATTATTTTGGTCCTTATTTTATTCTATTTTGGTATTTCAGTTTATTCCTTGTAATCTCTCTCATATATTTTTTATTATCCGATTATTTTTTAAGTAGTTGTGTGTGTTAGCCAGATATAACGCGTGATAAATCGCTCGCAGCCATAATCCGACGCATAATAATGTTCTCATAATTTTGAACATGAATGGACAGAAGCGCACGTACAGACGTAGATGCAAGAGGCGCGCGGACATGTTGCGCGTGTATCGAGGAACATTAATTAACGTCAGGATCAGAGCATCAGATTTGACGCTGTCATGTGAGGTGCAGTGCTCGTTTATCCTTGTGCTATCTGTCTCCTCGATATAACGTGTGTGTTCGGCAAGAGATTGAGAGAATTTGAAAGAAAATGAGCTCTCGTAAAACATGTGTTTGGAGAATTAAGATCATAAGACAAAATAGAATTTTTCTACGTGCTGTATAGAAACATTTTCAGACCTCTAGAAGCTAGAGTGCTAATTAGGATATTTGTCGACATTTTTTTAACAAGAACTCGCATTAGTTATATTTATAAAAGGATCCGCACGATTTATCTTAGATTTTTTATACATTTTCCGTTTCCCTTTTTATTACTTCTTTGTCACTAGAGAATTTTTTTACGAGAAAGGTATTGGTTTTCCACTCGTTTAATATTAATCATTTTTAAAGGATATTTTTAATATAATAAAGAAGCAACTTATTAAATAAATAGTTGTTGACTGAATGTTGTTGCATACTAATGAAATATATATTAATTATAATAAGAAGAAATTATTTATAATTGTTACTTTTGACTTGCACTATCTATACTATTATAAATTAAGAAACATATCTTGTGTGAATTAATTATTATTATTTACAGATTTATGCGAATTTATGTCAACGCGCGATTTTTCTTTAACTAGTAAATTAAGGTATACTTAAGCGAATTAATATATGTAGTAATAAGCAATAGATATAGGAAGCGCGTAAGAAACTACATAATACATAGAATTGGGAAGTAACGCGTTGTTTGTAACTCCATACCGTTAGCATTACTATTTTTACGATAACGGTAACAGTTACATTTATACACAGTTAAAAAAAATTTTTAACATTTTTGCATGTCACAGAAAATCCACTCTAAATTTTAAGTTAAAATAACTCTTATTAATCGTGTTACTTATTGACAAATTAAAAATGTTTAGTAATTGACCNTTGACATAATACTTTACATTTATTTTTACTCATAAGAAATGTTAATAGAACATTTTCGTTCGTAACATTTAATTCATAGGAAATGTTAATAGAACATTTTCGTTCGTAATTATGTTAAATTAACTTTGAGACATGTTGATTATTTGAAATAATTGTGTTCAAAGTACTCAAAATAATATTCCATTTCTAAGAGACATACACAAAGTGTTAATTTATAAAGTTGACATAAATGTAACACATGAAAATATTATAAAAATAATAACATATCAGTGGTATGTTAATTTTACATTGAAGTAGTAATCAAAACGTGGTAACACAAGAAAATTTTAACATATGGACCCATATGTACGCACAATTTTTTACTGTGTACAATAATAATGATGAATTTATCATATACTTTAATCATGATATTTTATCATTATAGGGTAACTCCAATATATACGCCGCACCGATCAAAAACTTAATTTATCAAGTATTATTTATTATGTTTAAGAAAAATTAATTGTACCAATTAGAACTTCATACTATCTCCTACTATTAAAAAAATATGAAATATTTATTTTTTTATATTTTAAAAAAACTTTAAAAGTCTCTTGCATTTTTGCTGTATATCAAAAGTAGTGGGATTTATGGTCACTCATAAGTAGGACAATCAAATTGGATAAAGCATGCAAGAGCTAAGCACTTGTATAATATTTTCGTGTACTCCATCTTTTACTATCTCTCTACCCTTATGCATCATGAAATAATCAATAAATCTTTTACACTTCCTACAGAGAGAATAATAATTTTACGTACATTGTAATACATTGCTACGCCACTCGTAACATTGACAAATTGATTCAACTCACAATGATTTCATTAATATTAAGAGTAAGAGAGAGAGAGGGAAAGAGAGAGAGAGAAACTAAAATTACAATACAATATTAATATAACAAAAAGGCATAACAGAGTAGTTGCAAATTTATCTTCGCACATTTTATTTTTTCTGACTTTTGCGGTGTAAATACCAGAATTACTCTAATGAATTTTCACGATTTATTGAGGTTTCATTTGAGAGTCAAAATCAATTTTTTAACCTTTAGAGAATATATCGGCTTCTAAGTGAATTTCGGTATAATATTGTTTTTATAATTAACAATAATATGTCGGACTGACGAAATTAAAACGCAAGAATAGAAGGCGTATGTCAGTCACAGCGGTTCTTGGTACCGAATAATAATTTTTCATTTTTATAATTTCCAACTCAAGGTTTCCGGGGAGGGAAAATATTAAATATGCTTCTAATAGTATTAATATTACTATTCCGGCTTTATGACTGTGTTTCAAGTCCGACGAATATATGCGCCGCGCAGTTTGAGTTGGAAATTGCAAAAATTAAAAATTATTATTCGGCACCAAGAACCACTGTGACTGACATAAGCCTTCTATTCTTGCGTTTTTTATAATTGTTTTTATAAAATATTTTACAGCAAATGCTATTAAATAGTTATTCTAGAAATATATAATAATATAAAGTTTAAATACGGAAAAGAATTGTTTAAACTTTTCCAGACTGGAAGCCGACATATCGGTCCTGAAGTGACGTCATTTTTTTTTGTAGATCGATGCAATGATATATTCAACAAAATTCTGAGTCTAAAACTGTAAAAGTCGTTCAAAAATAAGTCGGTCTTCAGGAGGTTAATATCCAGCTCCTTTATTATACTCAGAAAATTACGATCGACAATATTTCAAAAAGATTTTAGCCATTCTAATAACTTTTTGGTAATATTTCAAAAAAGTTACAGTTTTTTTTTTCAATAACCTTTTAGCAACTTTTCTACAAAATTTCAAGTGCAAGACTCGTAGACATTTTGCTATTCCAGAGCTGATTTCAGAACATGTAGAAATGTTTTACGGACATATTTTACAACTTTTATGAAATGTTTTACTTTTTAGTTGAAATACATCTGAGATATCTTTAAAAAATTTCGGTGCTATATGAACAGCCACTGCTAAAAACAAATTTAAAAATATCACAATTTCGTGCAAAATTTGCACGAATACATCTTTTCTAATACAGAACGTTAGGAGAGAACTTAGAAAAACATTAACAATAGCGGGGTTAGAAAGTAACTTGTAATGTCCTTACTATTATTTTTTCTGTTTGTAATAGTAACGGTAACGTCGTTAAATTTTTACAGTAGCAATAGTGAATTTTATAGTTACTTTTATTGTTACTTTATAAATGTACAATACATGCGTATTAACCAAATCATAGATTTCGTAAAAAATCAACTATCTAACGATAACGATAACGCGTTACTTTTTAAAATTAGTAAGGAATAACGATAATGAGTTATTTTTTACAAAAAGTAATGGTAATGATAACGCGTTACTTTCATAAAAAAAGAAAATAACTTTTCCAACCCTGATAATACATACGTGCACAAAATGTTTGTTTCCTTGAATCGCAAATACAATACAGATACAGCGCTTTTTTTCTAAAAGCGACTCATCTGAAGGAAACAAAGGCATTCATGATGTAGAGTATGCACTATTATATCCATTGCATAACAAATCATTTCACTGAAAGGCCCCAATTATTAATGAGCCCTTGGCGACACAACGTATACGTATCCCACAGGTAATGATAATACTTGTATATGAGGCATATTTCCCTATACGCGGTGGCAGTTGTACTATTAATGCTATGTCCAGCTTGCTCCGCAATCGAGCTTATTGTTGTACCAAGAGTACAAAGCGTCAATAGTACACGCGAAGACCATCGCTGCCTGTTCTAAATTGGATGTATTAAATAGCAGATAAAGGAAAAGGAGATGAAGAAAAGAGAAAGATAGTGATTGTTTTTAAAATATAAATTAATATAACAAAGTAAAATAAATATTATATATAAAAAATAATATGTGTGATAAACATATAATTATAAATTATAATTAAATAATTATTATAAAATATATAATGTAACACATAAGAAAAATATTAAATGTATAATACATCAATTTATATAAAAAAATAATACGATCAAAGGATCTATAAAAGAAATTCAAAGATTACAAAAAGAAATTGCCAAGCGGTAGAGCTGGCATCGGGTTTTCTTGTGCGACTTAATTGATTTTATTATATCGAAAGATTGATATTTCTCGAACGCTAAAACACAAGTACATACAAAGCGTATATAGATATTACGACTCATATATCCTCTCATAGTCCTTTTCAATGCAATATTAATGATGTATAACTTGCTGATTGTGAATCCAAATAACTAGAACCATCATCCTGTCTTATAAATAATAATATGGCTATCAACAGTGTGATAAAATTTCGATGACCAATTGTGTGTCATGCGGTTATTTGATATCGATTTACATAAGTAATCTTTCTATCATCTAGTCTCAAATATATTAAAAGTAAAGTGGCAATGACACACAATTCGATCATCAAAATTTTATCACATTATTAGCCATGATCATATCGTTATTCATAAAACTAGATAATAATTATAGTTATTTGAACTTAGCAATTATATATCTAAATAGCTTATTAATATTGCAGAGGACTCAATACGTGAATCGAAAACGTTTACGCTTTATATATACTTGTGTTTTAGCGTTCAAGAAACGCTCTTGTCAAGATATAATGAAGTCAATTAAGTCACACAAGAAAATCCGGTGCCGGTTCTTATTGGTAATTTTTTTATAGTTATTAAAATAAATATACCTATATATATTGTATACTATAATTTTATACATATATCTAAACATAAAAGTATAGTATACAATGATAAAATAGCAAATTATTATTAGAATAAATTGAAATACGTATTTATAAAAATCTTCTAAATGATCGAATAATCAAAATTTTAATGCTGAGAAGAGAAGTTGTTGGTTTCTCTATCTCGCTTGATGAGATATTGTTTTTCTTTGAATTACAGTATAATATAAAGAAAAAGGAGGAAGTGCAGGAGATGCCACAGGAAGAGCCTAATCCTCTGATGCGAAAGAAGAAAACACCGGAGGAACTGGCAGCCGAAGCTGAAGCTGAAGACGAAGATGAGTTCACCAGTATGTAGTGCTCGTAATATTTTTTTCGATACACATATTTAATACGAGATGTTTTAAATCAAACTGACTCACAAAATACAACACTTGGCTTAAAAAAAAATTTGAAATGTTCTAATTTTACGAATCTAACGCTGCAACTATTTTCTATTACTACTTATGAGAGAACTAAATCAAGTTTGTGTTAATACACCTTAGTAGTACCTTAAAGAACAAACTAAGTCCTTAGGGAAATTACTCTAAACTCACGGCAACACTAGAGGGATTCAGAAACACCTGCCATCTGTCCGAGTGTATTTGGATTCATGTGATATGTATCGTTAATTAATTATCTTTTATCATATCACACATTACATTTGGTACATGTAAACAAATTATTTTATCGTGTTTTTATTAAATTTCGGAAATCACTTTTAGAAATTAATTTTAATTATAAGACTCAGTAAAAATCAATTTTGTTTTATTTATCAAAGCGGAATGTGTAGCGACATTTCCACAGCTGTAAAGTACATTACTTAATGTGTCTAATTTCATTTGTATTTCGTAGCAACAGTTTTAATTTAATTCCTTTTATATTCATTTCATTCACAAGAAGTGAACCGTAAGTGCTAATTGAAATTTGCGATAACACAGACTTTCTGCATAATTACATTTTTCTCTCATTATTCTTTTGTTCGGGATTTTATTATTAATACTTCATTGAACACATTCCCATTTTGACTGTTTCAGAACTGAGAAATACGATAGAAACGCAAGTGAACGAGATCAAATCGCAAATTGAAAGTAAGTGCAGCCTCCAATGAGCCTATTGCATTGAGCGGTTCGTGAGAAAGATGACGATGACGTACGTCGTTGTCGGACTCGCATCCGCCCTGATGCCCAAAGGAGCAAGGGAGGAAGGGGTAGCGGAAGAGATAACGAAGCAACGAGAAAGAGGAAAACTGATACGTGGAGTCACCAACATTGGAACGCCATCGTCGTGTCGATCAATCGGAGATCAATTTCAACAGTCGATTGGTCGATCGTTGCTTAAAGTAAAGTGAACGACGAAAATAAGCCAGACGATATCCCAAGGATTTTTTAAGGATTCCCAAAGGATTTTTCATTGCCGTCACATTTGGATGCAATTTCAAAAATCGAAAAGATCCTGTCGAGGATTTTATCCCATACGAAATTTAAAGAAATGGGATGAAAAAAGAATTACCTTATGCAGAGAAATGCCAAACAGATTTCATCAGAAGAGTTAAATAATATAAAATATCGAAAATTATAAATTTACGTAAGCTACAAGAAATTAGACAATAGAAGCTGAAATTTGAGAAAGATATTTTATTAAAATTTGATAACTAGAATTGTGAAAGAAAATTATTAACTGAGCATACAAAACTAAAATCTAAAAATGGATTCAATTCTGAAAAAAAATCTTTAAGAAATTAAAAAAATGTAATTATATCGATACTGATAACACTTATCAGTAATGCCAATAAATTAAAAAAAAATCATGCACTAGAAACGTTACAATAAACTTTAAAGAAATATTTATTATAAATATTTCAAAAAAGTATTAGCTGCAGAATAAACAGTACAGCATGTTGTTAAATTTACAGTAAATAGGAAAAAAAACAGAAAACAAAATAAATCAACAGAATGAAAGAAACGAGATTGAAAGATGCTTGTTGAGAAAATACAAAGACCAATTCTCTCAACTCCTAGAAGTAGACATAAACCTCAGAATCCATGAATTTGGAAGAAATTCTCGACAGACATCCCGATGTTCTTTCGCGCAAAACGAAGAGATCCAGGTATTGACGACGTTGAAGAAAAATAAAGTTGATCATAAAAAAATCGATACCAACGATTATCTTGAAGATCGCGTAACCAAATGTCGCGGAGAAGAATTAAAAATTTAAAAGTCTAATCTCATTTCGGAAATAAACAATACGACAAAACGAAAGAACGTGTGTAAAAAAGAAAAAAAAACCCAAAAAGGAGAGATGACTGAAATATTGTCGATCGTCGATGGTGTTCGTGAAGGAAAAATTCAGGGAGGTAAAAACGATGTAAAAAATAAACGACGATGAAGACAAAAGGGAAAAGAGAGAGAATGCTGACTCGACCAGAGTGTGATTTTTTTATGTAATTGTTGCAGTTAAAACGAAGTGTGAAGTGATGTTGTTTTATATAGGATAATTAGGTGTTCTGTAGAATGTGTTTAGATGTAGCATAGTTTATAACAAATCAATTATCTGGTATGACGAGTGAAAGTATCCAACTGTGGGTACTGAGTTATTTTCTATTTATAGTTCGTCTAGGTATTCTATAGTTATATGGAGAATTTTTGGCGCAATTTGGTGATTTGAAAATCAGCTATTGATTATTACAGGAACTAACTAAAAATTAACTCTCTAATCGTTACCAGTATTAATGATTTGTTTACCTAGATATTTTACGGAATATCTAGTTATTCTGTATTTCAGAAGATCGTGTACTGCGAACGTTTCAGACATGTTAATTGATTCTCGGATAGGGATATAGTAGGTATTCTGCAATATTCCTCTGGCAGGGAATTTTTCGAACGTTTTCAAAGGTTTGTCGAAAAACCTTTCGTTGAAGCTTTCTAAGTTTCATATCCGACAACTATTCGGCACAGGTATACACTGTCTACGATGATCGTAATATCACTTTTAGGGTCTTACAGTTGCCGTACGGTTACGGTTTCTGCATAGCTAGAAAATAACAAGCGTGACACATGCGGTGACCAATTAGCTTCTTATTTTTCCGGAAATAAAAGATACGTAGCAGAAGGTGATTGGCTTCTTGCTGCGTGTAATTATGTTGCTGCGATCTACGTGCAAGTCGGTCAAATATATCGACTGTCAAATGGGAAACTTCGGAAGCAGTTGGATATTCGAATACGGACCTCGAAACTTCCCTATTAGATGGTCAATTAACACAGCTCCAACGAATGTGTCGTACAAAAGCTGTATTATGCTTCATATTGCTGCACTTATAGTCTACCTTTGTTTCAATTGCTGTCCTTTACTATCGTATTTACAAATCTTTCTTACTTTAAATAACAATTGTTGCTATTCTTGACTGTAAAATCATGGGTTGCTAGCCGTATAAAAAAAACTGCTTTAATTATTACATAAAAAGGCAAGTTGTAACATTGTGTATAATAAAATTTAATATTTCAATTAAAAATTGGTCTCACAAATGAAAGAGAATTCTAATAGAAAATTATTTATATATGAGAAAAATACAAAATTAAGATCTTTAAAAAAGAAACATAAAAATCAATGAGCGAATATTCAAGAGTGAGACTATAAAATTCAAGAAGCAACAATCTTAAAAAATTATGTAAATTTATCATCGACTAATCTATTAACTAACTTATATCGCCGATGCTAACTATATTGATTTTCACTATTTATGGCCAATGTCCGATTTATGTTCACTACTATTACACAGACACACACACATACACATTTGTTATAATACTATTGTTATACTTACTACAACGTTACATATTGTCTTTTCGTGATTTACACGAATGAGATATAATGCATTGAATGGACAAGATGTGCAACAAACATATCAAAGCCAGATATATTCGTGCGTCTAGTACGTTTAAGTACGTTTCACAACTCGTTGATAATAAATTATAAGTAATTTAAATCCACTAATCTGATTTACGTGCAAAAGAGAATGTGCAAAATTGACGGAAATAGTAGTAATAATAAAATGAAGATAATAGTACAATATTTGCTAACAAAAAGAAATTCTTTATTGCTCTGATAATTGATACAATATTTTAATTTTCCGCTAGCAGTCGATGTTTTATAGTTAAACGCTAATTTCTTTTTTTAGAAATAAAAATTAATTTAATTATACGTAATACCGCGCTATCTGGTCGCGCAGCATACGGCTCTCGAGATAGATATACACTTGCAAATCACGTGCTCGAAAACGCAAAATGCAGGGCGGGATATTTAGCTTCTCTCGCTCCTTACAAACAATAATGAAAAAGTTTATATGTATATATATAAAATTATGTTTATATATACATATATAAACATAAATAAAGAAAAAAAGATGAAAGAAGCAAAAAAAAGAAACGTATGTTAGCGCGTTAAGTTTTTAGAAAAGATTTTTCGGATAGTGGAAAAAATAATAACTGTAGTTGAGTTATGTAGTTGATAGAAGTTTGTTCGACGACTGCTTTAATACTAAAGAGAGAAGAGAGAGACGACGGTGAAGGATTCTTATTATTAGTCGTATCGTATTATTATTAGCAATGCTATTGTGATTATTAAAAAAATTTGAAAAAAACAGTGAACACATCGAGCGTCACGGTAAAATCACCACGAAAAAAATGTGAATAATAGTAATTGCTAATTCTTGCTCTGCCATTCGTCTAAAAATTAAATGAAATTTCTAATTTAAGAAGACAAATACAAATAATGAGAAATAATATCAACATATTTTATTAAACTCAGAAAACGGAAGAAATCTATTTTCTGAAACAAAGATCAATATGAATTAATCATGAATTAATTTGATTATTGGTCTTTTATGTTGTTTTTTATTTTTTAATTATTGATGTTAAAGTTAAAATATTTATTTAGTTTTATATTTTAAAAAATCTTATTTTAATGTGTTGTTAGACTCTTAAAAGATTTTCAAAGATTATATATTACATTTTTATTATAATTGACAAATTGATTTTACCGTTGACAGGATGAAGTCAAAATGATCTAATAATAAAATGTTGCTTGATTTTTCAGTTAATTTTTATTTATTTGCTTTATTGATTAATTTCAGAATTATTTTCTAACTGTCTATACTAAATGGTTCGATAATTCAATCTTGTGATAATTTTTTTATGACTTAAAATTATAAATTCTTTTTCTTAACTAATTATCTAAATAAATTTTATCTGACAAGTTGGATTTCAAAACTTGTAAGACGGAAATTTATAACAAAGTTAATTATAGAGCACATGAAAAAATAACTGCGGATCAATTTGACGTCATTCTATCAGTTAAATAATCATTAAATTATTATTCTAAATAATATTAACTTCATATCTCTCTTTCTCTTAAACTCTTTTATTTTATGTTTAGTACTATTGTTAATATTATAATTTATAAACTCGATTACTTTTTTTCCTTCTATCGTCAAATAACTTTGAATTTTCATGTTTTCCATTTTTCCATTTGTATTAATTCTTTACTTACTCGTTATATTTTACTATTTTAAAGAAATTTGTTTCTTTTTTAAATTTACGCTTATTTTGTAATTTTGCAATTGGTATTTATATTGTATTTGATCAGTATTATAAATAAAAGGTTATTTAATTTATAATCGATGTCCTATTTGTTTAATTTGTTTTTGTAGTTTTTCTACATATCTTTAGTATTCATTTTACTGCTCGGTGAACTATTTGCATTTCTTTTCGCAATATTATCATAGAAAGAATTATTGATTGTGCATATTTTACAAATACTTTGCAAATTGTTATGCGTAACTCCGTTAAAATTATTCGCAGAAATGCTTCATAGTCTCATAAAACAAAGCAAAACCCATACTAAAATTCTTTTTAAAATCATTTTAAAATAAATTTTTTGTTTTTTTATTTTATTATACCCTCTAAGTACTTGCTTTTTGCAAAATTAATAAAATAAATTTAAGTACGGAGAAAAAAGAAAGTAAATAATAAAAATAAACAATAAATCAAATTATATTTATTACATGTTTATGAATTGTATTATTACATATATTTTATTTCTCTAAAAAAAATTTATACAAACACCATTAATCTTGTATGAATCTCAAAAGACTTGGTCACCACTGTCCAAGAATTAATTATCGTCAAACAAATAGCAATATTCAGTGAACGCAAACAGAGCGTTTTGCTGGCCGCATTTATTCCGCGTTTTCATCGTAAAAAAAAAACCGCGAACTTTCTGCCGCAATTCGCGGAAAGAGCAGAACCGCCTCTGAAGTTCGCCAAGTTCGGCGACGACCAAAAGTTCTGCAAAAATCGCTGACAACGTGCTGCCTTCCTTTTTCTTCTCCTCAGTTTTGTCCTTTTCAAACTCTTTCTTTCTCTCCCTGCTATTTTCTCCTCCCTCTATTTCCCCCTCTCTTTCTCTCTCTCTCTCTCTCTCTCTGCTTCTCGGTTTTCAGAGCAAGAAACTCCACCATCCGATGTGACTCTGCAGCTGTTTGCTCACGAAAAACAAACCAAAAACTTTTCTTTCAGCATTTGACTTATCCTCGTTCTCCTTTCGATTTTGCTTAGGAGATGGATGAAGATTTTCATAGGTTTAAAATTCCCCCTGAAAATTTGATTTGTGATCTTCAAGATCCCGTTTTAATCGAGAAACATGATTTAAAAAAATCCTAAATTAGATATGAAATTAAATTAATTGCTCTTAGATTGAATTTATAACTTGAGGGATGGTGTCGAGTAATTGCATTATGTGGTTACACACATTTATGATAAATTATAATTGATTAGATTTTGAAATTACATTACATTTTACATAGAGATATATTCCTATAATTATTGTATATTTATATTTATACATTTTATTTAATTATTATTTTATTATAATTATTATATTTTAATTAATTAACGTAATTTGTCTTATTTTATATCTATATA